>VYXH01004329.1:946502-1001013 GCA_013397275.1 Burhinus bistriatus | reverse complement strand
AAAAAAAAAAAAAGATATAGTTAGCTTTGCAGTCAATTATTAAGTAGAGATTTTTAATCCACTTTTTTCAGTGCAGAACCCTGATTAAAAATGAATGTTTTGTCAACATTCTTCTTTCTTTTGACTTAGCACCTCCATCACTCTGAAGTCTGAGCCTGTTTGACCTGAACTGGTTCTCAGCCACTGTGAGAGGAAAGCTCTGTAGGCAAACACTCTGCTGTGGTAAACCAGCCATCTTCTACAAAGGACTTGAAAGGAGATGTTCGGACTTACATTTCAAGAGACCTCTTCATCATGACGTAGTGGAAGTTCATCATCTCGTTAGTTTTTAGTGGGATCACCATTAGATCAAGACAGAGGAGAGCTCTCATTACAAGGCAGCAAGCCAGGCCACATCAAGGTGCAAGCACTCATTTTTGTTTCCTCTAATTTTAAGGCATTGGCCAACTAAACCTGCTGGCAAGGTTGCTAATGGTTTCAGTGGGAGAAGAATGAAGTTCATTTGAAATAAAATGGACAATAGCTGTGGGCTTGTTTGCTTTAGACTTAGTCAGGTGACAGTGTACAAGACTGACGCTCCATGCCAACTGGTGCTCCACACTAGGTGACAAGGACGTACACCTGGTTACTTGGTTTGTTTCTGACCTCTGTGGCATTGGCGCATGTGACAGAGACGATCCCGACAAGCGGAAGTGTCACGTAGCAGAATGAGTCTTACACGGTGTGAGAAACTTGACAGAGGTGTACTTTCCAGGCCCCCAAACTATCTATCATCTGTGAACTTGCGCAGTCAAGCAATTCATTCCTCTGGCTATTCCGATGGACCCATGAAGCCAATGGAAAGCTTCTGCTCCCTTCAGAGAGCTCTTCACCAGGTAGTTAAGGCCAATGCTCTGAGATTAAAGATAAATCTGGAGAAGATCACATAAATATTTGGGGAATAAAAATATTTTTTAAAATGTTAAAATTTTGCTACAAAATTACAGATTTGCCAGAAACAGAGGAAGTGGTCCTGGTGGGCAGCCGGCTAAACATGAGCCAGCAGTGCGCCCAGGTAGCCAAGAAGGCCAATGGCATCTTGGCCTGTTTCAAGAATAGTGTGGCCAGCAGGAGTAAAGAAGTGATCGTGGCCCTGTACTCAGCGCTGGTGAGGCCACAGCTTGAGTACTGCGTTCAGTTTTGGGTGCCACAGTATAGGAGGGACATGGAGGTGCTGGAGAGTGTCCAGAGAAGGGCAACAAAGCTGGTGAGGGGTCTGGAGAACATGTCTTATGAGGAGCAGCTGAAGGAATTAGGATTGTTTAGTCTGGAGAAGAGAAAGCTGAGGGGAGACCTTATTGCTCTCTACAACTACCTGAAAGGAGGCTGTAGTGAGATGGGAGCTGGTCTCTTCTCCCAAGTAACTAGCAATAGGACAAGAGGAAACGGGTTCAAGTTGCTCCAGGGGAGGTTTAGGCTGGACATTAGGAAAAAAATTTTTCACTGAAAGAGTTATCAAACATTGGAACAGGCTGCCCGGGGAGGTGGTTGAGTCACCATCCCTAGATGTGTTTAAAAGTCGTGTAGATGTCGTGCTTAGAGACATGGTTTAGTGGCAGACCTGGTAGAGTAGGGTCAATGGTTGGACTAGATGATCTTAAAGGTCTTTTCCAACCTAAATGATTCTATGATTCCTGCATAATTCATACTCATGTCTTACCTAGAATTGCTACTATGATACCAGTAGTGTTCATCGAATGGAAATAAAATGGCTTCAGCAGTATTTCTATTTCAGATGACATCATCTTAAGAAAGAAACACAGCAAAGTATCTACACGCTGCAGTTTCTGAGTCTTATAAGATACCCCAATGGCCTAAGTAAGAACAAAGGGTTTTGAGGACTTGATCTTACAAAATTATTCCACAGTGAGAACCCCAGAACCCCAAACGTCACCTGCGGTTTATTGTTCAAAGATGAAGATCCCCACAACTTTATCACAGGGAAACAACTGCAGTTTTACAAATCCTATTTTGAGTAGATGTCATAGCAACTAAAAATGTCAAAGGCGAACCAACACACACCACCACCAAAGAAGCTTGCACAGTTTACCTGCTCAAGTAGCTGTTGCTTGACCTTTTCAATCCAGACCTGAACTCTCAGAAGTGGCTGGAAGAATCTGCTGATGATCCTACATATAAACAGAATCTATGAACCTATCTTTTCTCTGCAAGAATTAATGAGCACTTGTTAAAAAGAACGTTTCTTCCCAGTCCTATCCACTTTTGGTTGGCAGGTCCTTCATCAATAAGCCAAGGGAAAATTAATGTAGTTAAAATATCATCAATCTCAAGGTCCTATATGAATACAGTTCTAGTTAGAAGGACAAAGATAACTGAGACTTTCTAGTTCAAAAGTCTGAAAGCTCTTCTGCTGAGTGGGGCAAAGGTAAAACAGCAACCCAGTGTTAATGCAATAATTCAGTAACAGATTATGTCTGCAAAGTGGTACAGAAGAATTCTGTTCATTCAATTAGTGCAGGAGATGGAAAAGATTCTTTATAATTATGTTTTCCTTGTTAGATAGATACTTAGCAACAATTGTTCTTCACAATAAAAATACCTGTTCAAGTTCGCACATCTCAATCAGTTACGCCTAAAATTTAGATTTAATACTTTGACAGCATAGCTAACGTTACTGTGGAAGACGGTGTTATCTACAAGTACAAAGGCAGCTGCTGAAGTAAAAAAGATAGTAAATGCAGAAAAACAATGAATGGCTTCACCATTTCCTTGCTGGCATATTTAGATCTAATCCAGAAGCCCATAAAGGAATAGACCCGCTAACTGTGCGACAAAGTGAATTCAATCACACGATGAAGTAAATTCAACCACATGAGAAAGTTCTGACTTAACTGACAGCTCCACTCGTGCCAGTCACCCAGCAGGGTATCAGGTCACAGGGCAGCTGGCCAGCTAAAGGCAAGCCAGTGCTAGTAAGTCTTCAGATTACCCGCTGGATGAACAGGGCGAAGGCAGGACATTGATGGCACAACACTGATGTCCTGGTAAAGGCAGGACGTTGATGCCTAGCAACTTCCAAAACCAACCCTTTTTGCAAATTGGCTACTTAATGGATGTTACACATTGCTTAACAAGTAGTGGCCTTCTGACCTCCGCTTTTCTCTATACTCCGCAGTTGCAGAAATGCAAAACTGGCTAGGGAATCCGATTTCTTTTTACACCTTTCAGAAGTTATTTGTTTCTAGAGCAGCCCAGCCCTCACCCCATTTTTAGAAAGTTGAGCTCCAAACTCTAACTTTGCACCTTTAGACCTATTTCAAAGGCTCAGTCCTTCACTTTTTTCCTCCTATGACTAATCCCCATGCATACATTTCTTTTTCTATTGATGATAATGGAACAAACTACAGTGTAAAAAAGTTATGAACATGATTAAAGATTATTGGATAATGCTAAGTGACTTCCATCAAAGCTATCGGAAGAACCCCACTGTGGCCTTATAATGTTGAAAGGCACAAAGTAGAACAATCTTAAAACAATAATTCAGCTGCTGACTTTTATAGCATTACTCTTCTTTCCCTTTCCTGTTTATCTCCCTTTTAGACCTTGCCTTTCAAACTGCAAATCATTTAGCATTCGCTGTGGGATTGTACAAAATTTTGCACAATGGCAGGGCATGAACGGCAGAAATATGTCCATACACATAATGCAGTAGACATGCAGAAAGCCTGTGCTTCCCTACGATTGCATGCACGTGCTGTAAAAATCTATATAGGCAGGAATCCCGTGGAATTGCTGAATGTATTGATCAAATGTGCAGAAAGTCTGATGGCTCCTCAAGACGTTCAGGTTATTTGGTGGATATATAGTGTGTCCAACATGTTCTGATTGTGCTGTAACTACTGCACAGGAGCAGACCACCATGCAGGACATGTACAATCCTTGATGCTTCTTGGACAAGAGGCACTCACCACACACGCTTACAAGTCTGCGCAGAATCAAGAGATACATCCAGGATTGCCAGGTATCTGGAAATCCTGGACAAACATGCAAAATCCTAGAATTATTTGTAGAAAAATGTTCCATTGGAAAAAAGAGGATGCCTGTGGAAATCCATGTGTACAATGGCCCTGAGAATGGGAGTCCAGGCCAGCTGAGATCTACAGTTACCAGCATGTAAGTGGATAAATAGCCTTTAGCATCCTAGGGTGGTAAACCACAACCAGTTTACAGCTATAACTCAGTCCGCTCGTGATATTTACATCTAGAGGAGATGGAAATGGTCTTCAGGGTAATTCTGTCATCTTCTTTTCATTTGGATTGTCCGTTGCTGTTATTTACTTCTATTAGTAAAGGTCTGCAGAACTCACCGCCTGCACTAGTATCACTGCAGTGCTGCTGGAGGCACAGAACAGAAGAATATCTGGCAGTAATTGGCTCTCATGACTCCTCGTTTAAGTGATTTATCATCTAGTTTGCCAAAAAGCCCAATCAATTAAACACCACAAAGCACAATTTTCTTCTTTTTTTCTCTGTGAAGATTCTTGCTGGAAAAAAATATTAACATTATTGTTTTAATGCTCACTCTGGTCTCAGAACTCTCCATTCCAGAGAGCTTCATGGATGCTGGCAATGCAGCACACCATTTTTGTACTGCACTGCAGCCCATTACACCATTAAGATGCAAGCAAACATGGATCCCACCACCAGTGCATACACACCTTGAATCCCCCCTAACGTAGGCACTATAGCCTTCTATAGAGGTTCCCTATCAGATGAGTGGTCAGAGCACCACTGATCGGAAGATGTAATCAGAATGTAACCTGGAGCCATCAGGAGAAAACTTATTCATGAGTGTAACCTCAGGCATGCAAGTGAAACCAATGAAGCTGCTCCTGAAATGAAGCACGTGCATAGGTGCCATGCCAAACCAGGACCTGAAAAAGCTTCAGATACCTCATCTTTAAAATAGCATGATGCCTCACTTTCCCATGGCTGGTTTTCCTCTCCTCTCATGGATACCTCTGGGCAGAATGCAAAACCAGGAGCACAGCTGCTGAACCCACTTGGGGAGCTGTAGTAGAGGACAACACTCACCTGTTTATCCAAAGAACCAACAGTATAAAGCTGGGGATGGGTGAAGAAATAGGTCACAGTAGAACAGCAGGAAGAAGTATTGGCAAATTTGCTTGCCTTTCCCGCCCCCCACCCCCAAATGGATGGCCACAAGTGCTGACCATGATACCACCTACAGCAAGCAGAACAGCAAGCAGAACACAATGAGACTTCTCTGGCACCGAATCTGTTGGGCAGCCCACAACTACGCTTTCAAGCTGCTGTGTTTTTGTAAGCTGATGGCAAATTTCATGCTCATTTCAAGGAGTGCTGGGTCAGGCTATGGGTGGAGAGGCTTTGCCTTTTTACAGCGCTTCAAATTTTGAAGCCCAAGCAGCACTCTTACTGCAGCAGAATACAAAACGTTGGGCACTGCATGATGCCCAGTCATTCCGGTATGCCAGGGTTGTCGTCTTCCAAACCCAGGATAACAGCTGAGCCTAATCAAACTAGACAAATGCATTTTCCCAGCTCCCTTTGCAGAATTAGGGAGCTATAATTAAGGCTGCACTAGCATTTCCGTTACAAAGTCCTACTTTTGAAGCTTCGATCATTTGTATTTAAGAGGTCCTTACCAAGTGGCAATTTGGCACACAGGGATGGAAACTTTGAGAAAAACCAGCTCTTACACTAAATTCAGTACTAAAGGTCTCACTGACTTCAACTACGTAGAGTAAGGCCCAGCATTAGCTGCTTATCTGTGGTAGCTTAAAATCCCTGGTGGGGCTGAAATGTTATTTTTTCCTAACATAATTTTTACTTATTTTCTGAGCACTTGAATGATATCCCTGTTTTGCAGCGCAAGCACAGAGTCATAGAATGGTTTAGGTTGGAAGGGACCTTAAAGACCATCTAGTTCCAGTCCCCCTGCCATGGGTAAGGACACCTCCTACTAGTGACCGGATTGCTCAAAGCCCCATCCAACCTGGCCTTGAACACTTTCAGGGATGGGGCCTCCACAGCTTCCCTGGGCAACCTGTTCCAGTGCCTCACCACCCTCAGAGTGAAAAATTTCTTCCCGAGATCTAATCTAAATCTACCTTCTTCTAGTTTGAAGCCATTACCCCTCATCCTATCACTACATGCCCTTGTAAAAAGTCCCTCTCCAGCTTTCTTTTAGGCCCCTTTCAGATACTGGAAGGCTGCTATAAGCTCTCTCTGGTAGAGAGTGGTGGTAAGCAGGTAGTTTATGGTCTGGCTGATGAGGCTTTTATACTGAAATCCCAGCAGCCATGCCTCCTTGCTGTAACAAGGGCGCCCTGCTTTGGCTGGAACTAGAGGTGTGCCCGCAAGTCCACTAGTATTGATATCAGCACCTCCCAGGGCCAAGGTCTATAAAATGCCATACACGCATGATAACAGTGCCAAGGAGACAGATGACAACTTCTTCACACACTTCAAAAAAGTGCCAACTGTTTTTTTATACTTTTAATGTGACAATTTCACTAGAGAGGGACTCGTATCCGGCTACTGTGGAGCTCCAGCTTGGATGAGTGCCTGAGTGTATGTTGACACTGCCGTCACCACGGCAGCTGCAAGGTGATGCAGAGGTATACAAACCCACTGTAGCCACCATAAGGAGAGCAGAAGGGCGCCTCTGCCCAACAATTTTGTTCTCAGATAGCAGGTTATGCTAAGTTTCATGCTGCAACAGCTACAGGTAGTCACTGCACAAAATTCAGACCCAGGAATAGCAATTGCTTTCTGGAAGCAAGAGCCACAAAAACTTATGTTGCTGTGTAGACTGGAGATGTAAAAAAGCTTATATGAGTCTTCCACTGCCTTCCTCATGTGGTAGCATTACCAACACTAAGTACTAGAGGAAATGCCCCATCAGCTATGTGCAAAGATGTTCGAAGGTGCCAACATTCATGTGTCCATGGTCATTTACACAGCCCTAGATGGGCTGCTAATCCGCTTCTTCAACTCCAAAATACAGCAATTCAAATCCTGTCTTCAAAAGCACCTCTTCTCTGCATCCAGTTCAGAATTTGACCCAAGGTGTTACACAACTAATTGCTAGTTGGATTGCTCAGACATCCTGTAGCTGACAAAACATAAAAAAATTCCAGATTAAAGTATTCTATGCAACATTTTCAGTAGTGTGCTTCCTTATCTTCTCTATCACCCCCTCAAAAAGACAGATGAAACCCCAAAATTTCGAAGAGTATTGACTCAAGCAAGCAAATTATCATTCTGTTAATTTCTCTTCCTTATTCTGCACTGCTTCAGGCAACCTAGAGATTCCTGGAAAGAACAGACACTGAAACAATTCTCATTTATATTAGTGTGCCATAATTAGCTAGAAGGGTTTGCTTTACCGAGGGCCTCTTTAAACCTTGTCCATCTGGTTTCAGTCAAATCATCAGAAGAAACAGCAAATGCCTCCTTCAGAATAGCTGTTTCTTGCTCATTACAATATTGTTATAAGTAAATAAATCGGCAAAAGTTGCATTGCCTGTATGTCATAAAGATGATCAGCTCTGATACCTGGTCTAACCTCAGAACATCACTAAGTAGGGGAGTGCCAAGCACTCTTCCCTTCTAAGCACAGCCATCAAGCTATTGAAATAGCATCAGAAGAGCTGCAATGAGGATTTTGAGTTCAACATATGATGTAGTCGGGGCAGAAGTCACATTTCTTAATAGGACTCTTACTGTGGCTCACAGCTAGGGCGTGCTAGTTTCTTGGGTACAGGGTGGCAGGCCTGAAGATGCATTGCTGCTTGTTTTAACTATACTTGGGATTTTGCATGTGTACTTAAAAACAAATCTAGCCAGACCAAGTATACATCTGATTCCTCATCAGAATGGATATATGCTATATGGTGTCCTGGTTTAAGGACTGAAGACAAGCACACATGACATACACCCAAGTGTTCACAGGGTTGACAGTCTACAAAATTCACTGCAGACTAAAGGTGAAACATAATCATTAAAAAGTAAGTAAATACTGCAAACTAAACCTGTTAGCAAGCTGAGCTTATCAAGAAGCTGCAGGAACACATACTGAGCACATTAAACTATCTTGTGAGGTGCTGAGACCGTAACAAACCTTACTTCTTATTCCTTATACCTGGTCATTTTGTTGTGGCTGCTGATGGTTTCACCTGTGGTCCCACAGTTAAATTACCCGCTGGGTTTTGGATATATCTGTAATACTTTTCCTGTACCACTTTTTGGTCCCAGGTTCCAACCTCTTTCATGCATGCTGGTGTCCTCTCTTTGAAGAGGAAAAGTGCTGCTGGCCTGAACTTCTGAACATGAACTGAACAGGCCCCTGTAAGAAGTTTTCACAGGAACTAGACTAATGATTGATGAAGCTCACCCGTAACAGGTATAGCAAAACTTCAGATATTCTTTATTTACCTGAAAGCCATGCCAAGAGAAAGACTCAGAACCGCGCCATATTTAAACACTGACTTTTCCTGGTATGTCTCAGTAAATTACACTCAGTGCCTCTTCCGCAGCACCTTCTCTCAACTGAGGCCCAGGCACTTTCTTCCTCTTGAGTTTGGTGTCTTGAGTCTGTTCAATATCTCTCATTCTGTGCTCTGGCCTTGAAGAAAAATTTCCAGTTGGCTAAAACGACATGGATCAGCATTCCCCAGACTTAGGACACCTGTCATTTTTTGCTCCTTTTAATAAAGTCAGGACATTTCAGAGATACCTTGTTTCTGTCACATCTCTGAAACTTTTCTTTCATATGGTTTCATCTGCCTAACACTCCTCTTCTACCCAAGTCCATGGTGTAAAACATAGTAACAAACAGGTAAGCTATATAAACAAAGTAGTACAGATTTCACTCTCCTTGGCTTTATATGGAAACTGTGCACTCTCTCATCTCAAAAAACCTAGTAATTGCAATCTAAGAATTTCTGTTATATCATGGTATTAGTCTATTTAAAAGCTATACGAAATGTAGTACTAATTCTTTTTTGAGCTTTTTAAAAGCTTAATGAAATCCAAACTAATGTTATCAATTACGTTACCGCCTCCCCACAGTTCCAAATTCTTTGCTTTCCATTTTCCAGGCATCTTGACTTATTAAAATGAATTGTGCATGTTATTGTGGTTATTCAACAACTTTTCCAAAAATCCAACATAAACTGACTAACAACAGCTGACACAAAATGCTGACATAATTCAAATACTCTCATTAAAGGAGAAACAGTATGAAAATCACTTTTTTATTACTTTTTGAATACAAACCAAGAATTTATGCATTTCCTTATCCAATGCAAATGATCTCCCCTGTGGTCAGTCCCAGCATTAACTCTTACAGATATTTCACATCACCACAATGGATTGTGTTTAATCACTGCAACATATTAAAATCAATTTTTCAGAGTTAAAAAGAAGAATGAAACAAAATCGGTTACAAGATCCAATGTTGTTCCACATTCCTTGCAGAGTACCCCAGAAAACATAGCAACTTTGCTGTGTCAGCAGCGTTAGACTCATTCATGAGTTGTATCCATTCTACGAATTTTATCTTTTTGCACTTCTTAGCCCACCTAAGGATATTACCTTTCTTGACTCAAGCATTCATAGTGCCACGTGGCTACTCCCACACACATAGGAAGCAGTGGTACCTCTAGTCAGACTGCAGTATTCTTGCTTATGTCAGATATTATCTTTCTGCACGAGTGTGCAGAGACATTCCTCTGCCTAACAGTAACCCATGACCTCGTGCCAGACACGAACCGAAGTGCAAGAACCAAGCTTTTTGCAACAAACCTAACTGTAGGCCAGGATTCCCTGCCTGCCCAGTCCTCCTCTTCCTTGGGTCATCCAAGTGCCTTCCACTAGTTAACTAACTTAATGTCAATGGAATAATAGACAATAAAGCAATCAAAACCCAAATCAGAGGCAGAATTTTCCCTTTTACATATGTAACAACAAAGAACCTCCCAGTGCATATAAGAACAGATGTAAATGGCACCACATGATAGTTGCTGTAGGCCATGATAGAAGCATAGAAAAAGAACTAAACTTTTAAAGTCTGAGCTCTAAGTGAGACTGTCAGATGCAACAACAGATCAAAACACAGTAGATGGAACCTCAGGTAGGCCAATTACCTGCTTTAAATGTTAGCTCTGCATCACAGTCAGCGCGAGCTGGGCACTGAGTTTCTATACAGTAAGTACACTATATGAAGAACCTTTGCTGCACAATTAGCCAGCCATAGCATGAATGCTGGTGGTTGCTTTGTGATGCCAGCCAAGCTGAACATTAAGCCCCACCTAACACTTTTTTGTTTGTTTTGGTGAGGGTTTTTTTAGCTTTGGTCTTTTTTTTTGTTCTTTTGGTGGTGGTGATTTTTCTTAAATGCTTCTGATTAGATCTATGATTTATTAATCCTGAAAATCTCACTAATAAATCCAGTCCTGTTTTCAGCCTACAGGGATGATAGCGCCTCTGCAAAGAGCAAAGCTTCAAACAAAAATCTAAGATGTTTTTTTTCCTGCAAGCACCGTAAGTCCCAGTTAACAAAAACAAACGCAACAGACAGAAACTCAGTCCTTGAATAAGTCTGCATTTTTAATACACTACTTTTACCTGCAGTAGAAGCTAAAAAAGCAACCTGTAAAATTATGAAGTGGCTATCAACCCAATGGGCTTCAATGCATAATGAGGTTGATCAACACTTTTCCACAACAAAATGCTTTGTTTTGGTCCTTATAGGACAAAGTCTCTAACGAGTAGCATGCTGGTGGTCAGTTAAAAATGAAGTTACTGTAACTGCAAACTTCCAAAGACTTCTATGTTTCTGTCTGCATAAAACCCTCAAGCTTACTCCCTTCATCCAGAACATCCAAGATTTTAATTCACAAATCTTGATAGGTATGACTGAGTAAAAGAAAAAGTACATAATTTTATCATCAGTGTTTCTGTACAATTTGCTAGAAGGCCTGGTATATATTCATATGTCTCTTGTTCATTTCACCATTACTTAATTTCAGCGTTTAAAAATTCCTCTAATAGCAGATGTAAAATCCCACTTTGTTCCAATGCTTATGTAAAAGAGAGTTGTACCCGTTCCACTTCTGGAAACCAATTTAGTTTTGCTTAATGCACTGCCATTATCTTAATCTTCTACTACAGGTTAGAACGAGTCAGCCAGGGAAATTCCTGGAAGAAAAAAAAAAACAAAACAGAAAACCCAGAATAAAAACGATATCAGAATGGACAAACAGTAAGAGGAACAGGATACAAATATGTATTAACTACCAGATGGAATCCACAGGAAATAAAGACTGCGCAAACCCACTTAATCTCTTTTTGTCAGGAATGGAAAAGAACAACCATAAGTTCTGGAAACATTCATTAAAGACACTATGCATTAATAATAGCCAAAGGAAAAAAATAAAAACAAACCAAAAAACAAGGAAAGCAGATGGCACAGTGTAAAAGTACCCATTCTACTATCTCCCAAATCCAAAGACAATCTTTCTGCCTTGGAACAAATCTTCTCTGCAGTTTAAGTGATAACTGCCTGAGGATTTCAGAGGCTTGCCCACATGAAGCTTATAAAAAAAAAGAAAGACAAACAGATACATACCTGTTTCTTTCTCTCAGACTGTGGATCAATCATTACATTTATAAGAGAAGGTGTTTGCTTGTCAGTCAGACTTGCTTTCAGAGCGTTCTGCAATTCTTCTGGCGTTTTAACAAAGTATCCTTTACCTCCAAAGGCAGACATAATTTCCTCATAGTGTGAATTTGGCAGGAGAGAAACAGGAGGTACACTGTAACGAAATGGAAAACCTCTCATTAACGGCAGGGAAGAATGGCCAGACTCACCAATTTAATTACTACAGCATTTATTTTAAAGTGTAAACTGATCATTGTGCCAGCCTGATGAATTCTTCTGGGTTGGAAGAGCTATGTTTCCTATACTGCTTAAGCTACGTTTATAGGGTAGCATACTCATTTTCATCTTCTGAAAACATTCCTGAGCAAAGATCTATATTAGATCTCTTGCTATGGAGATCTCAGTTCCAGAAGCAGAAGCCCAGTGTAAACTCAGAACACAGGTAATTTTGGAGATTATGATGATTTTGGAGGCTACCCTGCTATGAACTCTGTACTATGTGGCCTGAACGGCTGCAGGAACCTAAGAGTCATCTCTCTGCTGCACTGTTGTGTAAACAACACTCTGGAATTACGTTGGTTGCTTGCTTTTGGTAACTGGTTCTTACTTATACAAACTTAGCCTTGGATTAAATTCACTTTATGTAAAATTTCAATCTGGATCACAAAGCATTAATAGTGAAGAGAATGACCATTTTTGTCACTTCTTCTTTAATTAACAGGATATACTTTGAAGATGCTCACCATGTAGCAGGATCTCCAAACTTTAACATCTCCTTCCAGGCATCTGCATCCAAACCAGTGTAAATCCCGTTGTTGTTTACTACAATAATCAGGATTGGCAAATTGTATCTACAAAAAGATGCATGAGCAAGAATTCTGAAATACTTGCACCTTCCTGTAAGGTGTTAAAAGTGTTACTTTTCCTTAAAAGTAAAAGTAAAATAAACTAAAAAAAAACCCCAAAACACAAACCCACTTCCACCCGAAACACGACCTACTCATCACTGGTAACACATCACGTCACACCAGCATAAAAATGACCATGTATATTTTTTGGCTTGTTTTCATGTGTTTTTAAGAGTACCTCATCTAACGGCAGTGTCCTTGGCCTTCTAGGTAAATTGATCCTGGCAATAGATGAAGAGGGTCTTCTTGAGCAAAAAAACCAGTTACCTGCATATAGTCTCCACCTCCATCCCAGAAAATCCAAAAGCACTATCTCCCTCTATGCAGATGACTCGCTTTTCAGGTGTTTGGTCTTTAGCTACCATTGCAGCTGCTATAGCAAAACCCAGTCCGACTCCCATTGTTCCAAAAGTACCTGCATCAAGCCTAAAGGGGAGAATACAGAATTATTATCTTTTTATTTCTACTCAAACTTCTAAGTTAATTCATGGTGACTTATCTTTACTTTTAATAATTTGCCATACACTATTCAAACATTGTTTCATAAACAATTGGTATAACGAGCTACCAGATGTATAGATTATTATATTCAGTCAAACATTTGATACGGCTGAAAATATTTTAAGGTATATAAATATACTGGAACTCTAAAATTAAGAGCTCTTATACAGTAGTTGTACTACAATAAAGAACTACTCTTTATGCTTTTAGCGTGCATAGTAACAATATTTCAAAAGCATTCAATTACTGTAGAGATAGGCAGACTACATGAATTCTTTCTATATTTAATTCCTTAAAAATATAACTAGAAGTCTGAAAGCCATCGGTTAAATACTGCTGTTCAAACTTTAGTCTTCTGTTCAACATTTGAAATCAAATTGAAAACTGTAATTAAGTTACATCATTTCAGCCAGAAGCACATAATGGATACAAAAGTACATAAAGAACTAGATTATTCTAGGGTTAACTTTTAAATCTGCTTTCAGATATGTGCAATGCCATCTGAAAAGACAACCATTAACATTACTGTGTCCTTATTTTAAATAAGGGGGAAAAAAATGCAAACTCTTCCCCCAACTTTACTAGAAGTAGGGTTGGGTTTTTTTTGGTTGGTTGGTTGTTGTTTACAAAGAAGTATTTAGGACTTCAGTGCTATTTTTACAAGGCAGCACAACCTTCACAGTCAGATCAGAAGTTTCACCTCACCAGACAGAACTCACTTTTTCCCCTCATTCAAGAAACAGCACTTAATTCCTACTTATATTAAAACTAGACTACACATAATGATTAAAGTGACATACCAACACTTCCAAATTTGAGCGCCTACATTTTAGGCATGCAGGTTTACATGAAAGTGTGCCCAATACATAATCCAATTTTCAAAATGAGTTGATTCTTAAGTTTTCCCCGTTTTTAAGTGTGTTTCAAAGAAAAATACTTTGTATGAATTCTTTTAAACATGAGAATCCCAATGATTGTTTTTATTTTAAATCAGTATTTACCACAGACCCTGAGCACAGAAATAAATATCTAGATCAGGGAATTCAACATGATGGTCCTCACTCACTTTCCACAAAAGAGTGAGAAACTATAACCATTCACATATAACAAGTCACAGAGAATTGTTAAAATCTATGACAGGACATCAGTATATGAGTGGAAAACTTCCCTCTCCCAACATACTAAACTTGTATTTTTTATTTAGAACCTTTAAAAAGGATTACTAAAATTCTGGATCATCATACTTCTCAGCTAAATGAAAACATTTATACATAGATCTAGCCTGTTGAGTCAGCACAACAAGGAAAATCCCACACCTTTGACGGGGATAGTAATTTGGAAGCATAGTTCGTCCAATGTCCATGGTGTTTGCTCCCTCACTTACTAAGATGCAGTCCTTGGGTATCAGTTCTCTGATGTGATGAAAGACTGTGTAGTAGTTCATAGGCAGGGATTTCTGTAATGCCAATCCCTTAAAAACAAGAGATATTAGTAACTCTTATGCATAGAATTCATAAGGTGCAGAACCAAGACATGATGGAAATAAAAATACACTCTGCTAGGTAAGGCTGCCATGCGCTACATCAAGGTCATTCCTTCTGTATCTAATCCTGGCGACACAATGTATGTATCAGAGGCTCACTCAGCGCAGCAGCTCTTGGATGGCCTACCACTAACAGGAAGCTATTAAAACTCAGTTTAACCTGAGAGGCATGTGAAATTTTTCTGCGCGTTGGTTTGTCTATTGATAACCCTAAGTGTGCTGTCACCTGTGTGCTGGGAGGTAGTTCAACAGAATGACCTGCTAGAATGAGTTTATTTTAGATCCCAATCTCGGAAGCACGCACCTGAACTTGCAGAATATGAGCGGCAGAAAGTTAGGCATATGCCAAGCACCTGTGGTCTTTTGGACTTAATAGCTGCTTGCTTTTAACAGAATATTATACTTTCACCAGCATTGTTAAACAGCTAAACAGCACAATTACAGAAGAAAACTAAGAATGTATCTTCATGTAAGCTAGCTTCCATTGGGAGTACGTGGAGGTACCTGGAGTACCTGCCTACTGGTTAGAAGTCACTGCCCATAATACAGCAGTTCCGGCTGCGGTTTTCTACTACTAGCTTTAAGAACCCAATCCCAAAGTTCAATGACTTCCACACAGTTTGAATTTACACAAGACCTAGAATACTTAACTTACAATTCATAAGCCTGACAAGAGTAAGCCCATACCAGAATCGTATAAATTTTCAAAGTCTGGGTGACATGACTGTCAGAAGTAACTGAGGAGTTTGGATATAGACCAGTGACAAAACTGACTATGCATCAGTACCTGTTAAGGAACGAAACCTCCTCTTTTCTTTAACATAACACTACCTTTGATCTTTCCTCGTTGTTTATTATTTTCTCTCTTAGCCTCTTCCACCACTCTGAATTAGAAGGATATTTCAACGGCCTTTTGCTGAATTCTTCTAAGAGCTGGAACAACATTGAAATATTGCAGAGACTTCTTTCAACATATTTAAAAAAAAATAAAAAAATCACAAGCATCAAGAATAATGTTATCAAGAAAGATCCCAGCACAATCACAGTCACACTAATCAAAATCTACCATTTAATTTGGGAATAGACTGGATGCACAGCATGAATACATTGCCTGAAAAATGGTTTTCCCTGAATAGTGGTTTTTGTTTTGTTTTGGTTTTTTTTTTTTTGAACTGTTAACTTACTTCATATAAATCAGAGGAAATTAAGGTCAAAACAGGAGGACAACTGACATTACGTTACCTGCTTAGTCACAGCATTTATGTCACCTAATAAAATTGCAGCTGGCCTCACATTATTCCCCAGCTCTTCCGCACAAATATCAATCTATATTTCAAAAAGAAAGACAACCATTAACTCAAGGATATTAATGAGAATTTTTTTTTCGGTTCAAGTGAGGAACATTTTCTAACAATGTCTTCATATATTGTTTTGGCTGTACAGATAACTTCTTCTGCCCTTCATTGAAATGACATCCGGAAATGCTTTATTCAAGGTAAAATCCTATGGTACCTATCCGTTTTAATAAAAGTTCATATATATATCCTTAAAATTTATTGTTTGCTTCCCTCAAGCTCTTATAGACAGCATAGAACTTTATTAGAACATTAAGAAGGTGGCGGTGGTGATTTTAGTGATAATTATACGAGAACTAAAAATCTAGGCTTAGGTACACCCTTAAAGTCTACACAAAGCAGTAATTTTCTTACTGATAAAAAAGTTTGTGCATGTTACTTGGCAGTAAGACTTTGGCTCTATGAAGAAACTGAAAAGTAAATTGTGACCACTGAAGAAACTTTCCCACTTTCTTTACCAGTGATGTATGAGACCTCTAAGCTTACATGAAATACTAACTTATGACCAGGTCACACAGACTATGAACTGAATTAGTATTTTAATACTAACCTTTAACAGTGAAAAAAATTACTTTAAGTAAGACAAAAAAATATTTTTCTGTACATTCTTTAGGTAAAGGAAACATAAAAGATGTTATTCTTTCATAAGCCCAAAGGAATTCTAGCTTAAAAATTTACGTTATTCCTCTGGAAAAGATGCAAAGTTTGGAAGCTGAGATTATGTTCCAGATCACTGAGGGCAGGCCAGTCAGCACACCAAATCAACTACCACTCTTCAATCACAGATTCTAAGGGAGGAGATTTTAAGGACATAAACAGTTGAAGGACTTGTCTTTCTAAGAGCTGGCAGATTGCCAAATACATTAATTAGTTAAATAGCCTTTCTTCCTCTTTCCCTATTAACATTTCTGAGTGACTGAGCTCTTATAATGACTGACTCTGGATCTGAAAGTAATTCTATTTCAAAAAAACCCAGCTGAGAGAGCAGTCAAACAGTATGAAAGGTTTCACAGTGTCAAGACAATTTGCTTTCAATCATGGAAATCCCAGTGCTCCAAAGATCACACAAGTATCATGAGTCTAATCCTGTATTAGTCAATTACATAGAAGTGTCTGCCCTCCTCATTACAGCAGCACCAAGTCCTTGATAGCTGGAACAATGCTGTAACCGTTTTTAGAAAAAATATGGAGGTAAAAAAAAAATAAAGAAATCAGAACTCTTTCTGGAGAACTACTGCACCTATATGCAGTGTACTGTACTGTCCATAGGACAGCATTTGCCACATGAAGTATACTACCGAAATAATTTACAATAATTGCTCTAGGCAAGGCTAGAACACAGAGGACTTCCTTCAAGTGATAATCAATTTCCTGCTTACCTGAATAACCTTTACATCTTGTCGAAACCTTGGTGGAAGGCCAAAATGCAAAATCCAATTCAACCTTGCACCAAGCAAGACGATTACATCAGCATGCTGTAATGCCCTAATAAAGGGAAATAGGAGAACCAGATAAGGAAGAATTATTATTAAATTTAAAAGTGTTTTCAAAATTAGAAGTAATCTTAACCAACACAGCAATCCCCAGAATATACATATAACCCTTCCTTCCTCTAAGCTGCTTGCTTAGCCCCAAAATCCTGTATCCTTTCACATAGCCAATCATCAAGCCACTCTTGAGTTTAGGAACTCAAGAAGAAAATTAATTACTATTTTCCTAATACACTCTGTTTGAGAAAGGAATCGTTACACTAGGAGACTAACAGATGATGCTGAGGTTAAAGCAAGAGACTCACTCCTGTGATACTGGAAACAGTGGATGCCAAAATTAAGATTGTTGTGGATCTCTCAGTTTAGACTCCTGTTAATTTGCTTTTCAGCTGGGTAGCCAATATTTAGTATATTCTTTTATTCTCCATTTTTCTTAACAGCATGCTTCACAGTGATAAAGCTAAGATGCTCCACAACAGACAACATTTTAATCTCAAAGTATATAAATGCTCCAGCTGTAAGCTGACTCTGTGCATGTTTACTAGCAGGGCTCTTATAGTTCGTTCACATTAATTTTTCCAAGAGCCAAAAAGAGGTCTTATAACTTACTTAAAGCATAGTCCTTCAGTGTACTTTGAAATACCTTATTTTTGTTTTTAAATAAACTGCAATTTAGTGATGGTGTTTTGTGAACACCATGCAGAGACAGCAGATAGCAAAACTTCAACTGCAATATGTCCATCTTAGGCTTCTGTTTATGATGTTAAAATAAAAAGCTAGTAGTTTGTCTAGTGCACCAAGTTAAATGTTTAACATAAACTGTTTACCAGTTTCACTTTATGTTAGGAAATACATACTAACAACACTGACAAATCTACTTGCCATAGGTTTCACAGTTACAGAATATTAGCTTCCAGCTAAAGTATTTTCCTGACCAGCATTCTAAGCATTGTCAAAAGTGATCCACCTAAATCTGTTGTCTCTTTCCAAGCAAGACCTTCAGTGCTCTAAAATGAGGTGCAAAATGTGGTTAAAAATTTTTTGTTGTATGTATTTTATCTTCCCTGACATCTGTAGACCACCACAATTCCTAGTTGTTTCTCAGATGTTAGGATTAGAAGACTTCTTTATATTTACGTTGATCTTGCTGCAGCTACACAATTTGGATGGTTATCAGGAACTACCCCTTTTGCCATTGGTGTAGGCAAAAAAGGCAGTCCACAAAGGTCCACCAACTTTCTGATGTTGTTTTCAGCACGTGAATAAGCAGCACCTGAATGAAACAAAAGAAGACTGCTTAACACTACAGAAACCTACTGTATTCACTTGAATTTCAATTAACCTGATTACATTAGTGGCAGAAAGAGTACTATTCCTATTATGAAAGCTGCCTGTTATTTTTCATTCTGTAGAGTTCAAAGCATAAAATGCCAAACTACAGGTATTTGGGTTCAAATTTCCCATATTTTTGACAAAAGCTTTTTTTTTTACGACTTCAGCTGAACTATTTACCTATTTCTGTGAAGCAGGGCAGGGAAAAATATGAAATTTTGTTTATCTAAAATGACAATTTTGGGTGGGTGAATTTCTGTATTATGGGCCAGAGACTTCTGCAGCAGCAACAGATGACGACCTTAGTGTTGTGTCATGTCATTTTTTGCTCACCCCTTGCATGCTGTTGTATTACACACTCCATAACAATCTGCCCAAACAGGTCTTTAATAAAAGAAAGAAAAGCTCAAGGAAGACCTTGCGAAGATATGTGTTTGTGCATACATTTACCATGATAACTTCAGTACAAGGCTGCTGAATCAAAGTTGCCCAGGGAATCTAGAATAACTGACTAGTCCCTGTACGGTGATTTAAGTCCATGAGTCTTAAATCCTGAAGAGTAAACTTCGATATTTCTTCTAAAAATTCTGCTAACAACAACATATAGCAGAAAGTCCAGACACATTTGTTAAGTAGATTTGAAGAATTTTGATCTACTTTCTGTCTACTATTTCACTACCTAATCAATGATAAGATCCATCTCATCTCAATCATTTCACTCCCTGGTTAAAAATAGAACCTCTCTCCAAGATACAGATCATTCCCAGGCCTGCAGGAAAACAGTCTGGGTGAAACAAGTTGGGTTTTTTTTCAAATTCTGTTCCTAGCAGACCTGTATCAACAGAAATGCCACTGCAGTGACTCACATTCCACAAGGAGGGACAAAATATGTGAACCAGCACAGAGAATAATTATCCTCTATCTTTAGGGACACCTCTATTTCAGGAATGAAATACACTGGCAGAGTACAATGAAAAGTCTGTAAGACTGCAGTAACAGCAACACCTGCTGCATTGCTTCATGCCTGCACACAGGTAGGCTGGCACTTTCAGTAAGTCCACATGGAAAAATGATCTTTGGTTACTCTGATTTTTGCTATATATGTCAGTGCATCACAGAGAGAGAGAATATCACTTCTGTATTGTGACAGAATTTGCTTGGAATTTTGACAGTGATCCCTTGGTATTTGCTCTACACTTAAGACAATGGTTATCCAATTTTTTTCTACTTAAACCTTTATTTTATCAATTGACTTTTCTCTTAACCTGGATGGAAAAGACAACAGTTACACAACAGAATAAAGATATTCTAAAACCACAGTAGATTTTAACATCAGATTTCAAATAAGTTTCTTAGGGTTTTTTTCTTGTTGTTGTTGGTTTTTGTTTGTTTGTTTTAATAAAGTGCGAAAGAGAGATGGCTAATACCTATGGGGAAAAGAAATTACTTTGGTCGCTGTTCTTTTCCCAAACTTGTACAGTTCAAAGCATGCTACCTTTGCCAATGATTAGCAGAGGCTGCTTGGAACGAGCAATGATGGACACTGCTTCGGATACAGCAGAGTGTTCAGCCATGCTAATGGGAGGTGGCAAGCAGTACCCCACGCACCTGGAAGTCAAGCAAAACAAAAGAGGCTCTTAAAAATATTCAAAACAAGGAATGTTGAAAGATAAAATCTATTGTTTAGCATAAAACTGCAGTTGCTGCACAGCGTGTTACTCAGCGCATTTATCAGAACAGAATACATTTTTTTAAAAGAAGCTTTGAAGTTTTTCTTGCATGTCTCTTTAATCTTATAGGTAGTGTTGTTCCAGAGATTTACAAAGTGACATCATTGTACAACCATCATATTAAATCATTCCTTTTTGCACATTTCATTACAAACTATAATCTGTATGACATGCTATGATGCAATGTTACACGTAGAGGCTGGATTTGTAGTATCATTTCAGCCTTGTGGCAAATTATTTAATCTCTTGCTCTTGTTTATTAACTTCTTGTTTGTACTGGTTTCAGAAAAGAAAATACAGAAGTAACTTAAAACTAAAATTTCTTTTTTTCAGTGACTTGAAATACAATTAATATAATCTTTACGCACTTCACAGAGCTCTTATTCACCTGAAGATTCACAAAATCCCCAGGTATGTCAATATAGCAGGAACCCGGACGACCATATATGCTGGTTCTTACAGCCTAGAAAACAGATAATCACAGTTTTAACCACTTTTTGAAAGGATTTTAAAAAACTTCACGTGTAAAAACCAAGAAAACATGTCAGCAGACAGAGAGGGAACATGTTGTTTCATATTGCTGAACCACCACAGGGAAAGCTCCCATGGATTGATTTATATCAATAAATTCAAGTTTTGATAGCTATTTACATTTCCATTATATACCACCTGAAGGTGCACAGTATTGGACTGTTATTTCTTTGTTTAATTTACAATGAGACAACTGCATTATCAGCTACTGTATTTGGAAATACTAAACTTTCATGCTGAATTCTATTTAAAGTAGCACAAACAGAGGAAAACCAAGACAACAAATGCCTCCATTTTCTATTACTTTTGATTCCAGTTCTATTACAGGTAGATGCTCTGCTGAATTTGCACTTATGGAAACAGTATCATTGTATGCAGAATTTAGGCTGACAAAGAATCATAGAACCACCGAGGTTGGAAGAGACCTTTAAGATCATCGAGTCCAACCATCAACCTGACACTGCCAAGTCCACCACTAAACCACGTTCTTCAACACCACACCTACACATCTTTCAAATACCTCCAGAGATGGTGACTCAACCCTGAGCAGCCTGTTCCAATGCTTGATAACCCTTTCGGTGAAGAAGTTTTGCCTAATATCCAATCTAAACCTCCCCTGGCACAACTTGACACTGTTTCCTCTTGTCCTATTGCTTGTTACATCGGAGAAGGGATCGACCGCCACCTCTCTACAATCTCCTTTCAGGTAGTTGTAGAGAGAAATAAGCTCTCCCCTCAGCCTCCTTTTCTCCAGACCAAACGACCCCCGTTCCTTCAGCTGCTCCTCAGAAGACTTGTGCTCTAGAGCCCTCACCAGCTTCATTGCCCTTCTCTAGACACGCTCAGCACCTCAATGTCTTTCTTGTAGTGAGGGGCCCAAAACTGAACACAGTATTCGAGGCGGGGCCCCACCAGTGCCGAGTACAGGGGGACAATCACTTCCCTTGTCCTGCTGGCCACACTATTTCTGATACAAGCCAGGATGCTGTTGGCCTTCTTGGCCACTTGGGCACACTGCTGGCTCATATTGAGCTGGCTGTCGACCAACATCCCCAGGTCAATTTCCACCAGGCAGCTTTCCAGCCACTCTTCCCCAAGCCCGCAGCGTTGCATGGGGTTGTTGTGATGCACGGCTAAAGCATCGCTACAGCATTAGTAAGAGACTTTTGTAACCCTTTCTGAAGTGTTGAGGTACGGTGGTGTTTTCTCTCGCTCTCTCAGAAAACTCAAACCAACAACCAACTCCCAAACCCAACCATCTCCACCCTCATCCCTCCAAATCTTCACATAGTAAGAGTGGTAAAAGAGATTAAGCTTGTGGTATTGCATTTCTAGTTCTTGTACCCATCCCTAAAGGCATTTCTTTCATAAAAATCTTTCCAGCTCTGATTGAAGCTAACAAAAAATGCTGCAGAGATCACTAAGCATCAGATTGGACAAGAATTTATTTCTAACATGTTCCATAGCACAGTTCATAGGAAAAACCTCCCTGGTTCTTCATTTACTCAATCAACCATCACCTAACATCTGCAGGATCAAACTATTTACAGTAACAGCTACACAAAAATAAACCCTCAAAGCTTATACAGTAGGAGACAGTTATTCAGTGTTCTGTTGCTAATTTAATATTTTTTCATACCTTTTCAATAACAGCAGGAATAACTTCTATGCTGCTCGGGCGGACAGACAGTTTGTTGTACAGCCTACTAGCTTCAACCTGAATAAAAGCATATAACCATTATATTGATTTACCAAAGTGATTTGCTCATTTCCATCTCATTTCAAAATGGATAAAATGGAAAAATAGCCAAATGGAAAGCAACAAGTTGAAAACTCCCACAAAAAAATGCAGTTCCTCAGCTGGTGGAAACTGTCAAAGCCATACTCGTTCCACTGAGCGCTAAGGTATTTTTTCCAGAGAGCTATGCTTCTTTTCTTGGAAAGTTTATTTTGCTTTCTTCCATCTCAGAACAGACAAAGGCAGTTTATACCAGCTGAGAACTTAAAACAGAGCATGAATTCTAACATGACCGTGGACAAAGACATTCCAAATAATCTGCTGTATTTATGCAGTGTCAATATTATACCAGTAGATGGAGCAAATCAACAGCATTATAAGATCTGTTAGGAAATGTTAGTGTTTGGGATTGTTATTCTTACACTAATGAAGAAACAACACCCATTATTTAACTGAAATCTTTTAGTACAAATTTGTATGTCTGTGTACCTGTGGCAATTCTTGGAATGCTCCCATGGTTTCCTGATTTCTGTCAGAAGAGCCTCCAATAACAATTAAAGGCCTAGAAAAGTATACAAAAAAACAACAAAAACCCCAACCTTAAGCATACATATATATTTTATAACTGCAAACACATCTGTAAACTCTCCTGATGGTCAAATTCTACTGCTCTTGAGATACTGTGCACCTTCAGCATCCACAGATCTCAAGAGGAATGGAAAGTGACTAATGCAATACAGGAGCGGATTCTAATTATGAGCGTGTCATCCGTCAGACTTCCTAGCAACTTTTGAGTCACCAGTTTTAGGACAGTCTAGCTGGATTAAGTGATCCACATCTATCGTAAAAATTCTAAAACCAAGTCATATTGCTAGCAATTTTCATTAAAGTTTGATAACATGGGTGACAAGATGGTTTGAGAGGAACGACAATAGCTAATCTAAAGAGCTAAAAAGTATTGATTGATCTAAAAAGTGTTAATACATTTGCTCATAAGAGGCACTGTAACACACACAAACACTAGAACTAAGAAACACAGTAGGAAACAATCTTTTCAGAAAGATTAGATTTTCTTCATATACAATTTGGAACACAGCAGAAATTAGCTGAGTATCTGACAGCACTTCTCCCTTTCTCCTTGGATTCAGTTTTTACTAAAAAAACCCCACCAAAGCAAACCAAAATGAAACCTGAAAACCAAAGACCAACAAGATGAACAAAAATTAAACATGCCTACAAGTGGTCCTGTTCTTAAATTAGTTCATAGCTATGTGAGAAAGGCAGCATTAGTTTACAATATGGGTTATACATTCCACAGGAACACATTTTTATTATAATTTCCACAATATACCATAAATTATTGTTCTACAGTGAATAAAAACTGGCCTTTTATTCAGTTTGTAGGTCAAACTCCTTAAAATGCTAAATGCTGACTTAAGAGAAAGCTGGCTTATTAATCTGCTTATTCATCCACACTAAATTGAAATATTGGGTCAACAGCTTTCTAGGCTTTTTCTCCTAAACAATTTCTCTTCAGATAGCATCTTTCCTTCAACTGCATTTATCTATACAAAGGGGTTAAGCTGAAACATTTACAGCATGCTCAATGCATAATGCTAAATTTTATCACCCATAAAGTCTGGGCATATGTTTATCTAGATCCAAGCTTCATAACCAGGCAATTTCTCTGCCACAAATCAAAAATCTCAGTTCTAATCCCCCGACACGGTGAGATGAGAACTTCAGGCTATATTGTACCTCTATGAAAAATCCTTATGGAAAACCCATTTGGTGTATACTCTAGATTCTGCTGATTCTCTCCCCTCAGCAAAATGTTATGAGTATCCATATATAACCAGTCTGTTTCACAGTGACAAACCCTGTGTTCCTCGCACTTTTTCAAATGTATTTAAATGTTTCAATAAACAAAGTAACTACTACTTCCCAATACTGAAATATAACAAAGAGAACACTCTACTCTTAGGCAAGCCAACTCTAACGGTTATACCTTTACAAGACTTGGTTTTGCTTTGAAAGCTTACATAATTGTTAGCAGAAAGAAGTTTTTCTTCAAATGAAATCATTACACTGTACTACTGTCACAATACTGTAGTCATTTTTAAGAGCTGTGCTTATTACTGCATGTAGTTTAAGTCAAAAACAACAGTGAGGCAGGAATAAACACTGACTACAATTAAACTGGTAAGAATAGCAAGCATTATGTACTTGCAGGAGAAGAACTTTAGTAGACTGAAAAAAATTTCAACTGCAATCTCAGGTAAAGTGCATGGTATTTCACCATGTTACTGTACACTGAAATCTTAAAACCATCGCAAACTCTTCTTTGGAGTCTATTCTCACAGCCAAACTGAGAAACAAAAACTTTTGCTCTGAATGAGGCAGGAGAGAAGGTAGCAGCACTGTAGGTAATTTTCAACATGAAGTATCAAAAGGTTTTACCCTTGGAAATGCAGTTTACCAAGGCCTAATTAGCTACCTAGTTGACTAGATTTACATATCCAAGAGCTTACTGTGACAAGCTTCCAGGGTAAACCAAAGGCTCTTCTACTCAGCCAACCTGTGCTCAGGCAATACAATCTAAAAGCACAATTGGTAGTAGAAAATTGTGCTTTTCAGACTGCTTGAATTTCTTTCAAGTGGATACAGAAGTGGTTTCTTTCACTTAGAAGCGACTGAAATGGAGCAGAATCAGAAGAACGAGTCTCCAGGCTCAAGGAGGACAACTCAGACCGAGCTTTAAGGACTATCACTTAGTCTTGAGTTATTCAGTCAGAACCAGCAGGGCCAGTTCAACTATTAGCTTACTTCTGTGAGAAGTGAGCCAAAGCTCAGCCATTGTAGCACGTTAACAATGCCAGATGTAATGCCATGGAATTGCATGACATCTGGGAGATAACAGTCAGGGCTAACGTTGCCCTACAAATTGTCCTCCTCATGCCACTTCCTCGCAGGGGATGGTAAAGAGCAGGAAACTTAACACCTTGTTGTCGCAGAAAGGGGAAGACCTCTTAACTTCTGCTCCCAGCTGCATAATCCACTCTCTCCCCAGCCTAGGTGCTTGATGCTTGCCTGACTACAGAGTGAGCCAATTTAGATCACTTACATTATTTACTTATTTTTGCTGGTCGGCTTTTTGCCAGAATAATGAACTGAACATAATTGTTGGGGCAGGCAAGTGCCAGAGCTGTCAAGAGGGCAAGATGCAGGAGTATTTGGCCAGGAGAAAGGTGGGGAGATGATATGGGCCTATGTCCCTTTTTGCGGCAGACTGTGTTAGATCAGTGTAACAAAACCCCTCAATGCGTATTGCATTTTCCTCTCCTTTCCTTTGCTTGGACTACTCCGGCTCTTCTCTTGCAAAACTCTTTCTCTGTAGTGCCTGCCCATGTTGCTGTCTAGTGAAACACGCCAGAAAGCTGGTCAGTTAATTCAACAGAAAAATCCCTAACCTTCTTCACCAAAGCATAGCACCCTTTCTTACAATGGTAACCCCAGCCAAAACTAAATGTGAAAGCATATTTGGGATTCTCAAACACTCAATGGAGGTGCCTACTAATGAAGGAGACAAGGAAAATTAGTTTCATTAAGCTAAATTAATGCTTTCTGAATGCTTCCTTCTCTCTTTTTGGCACATGGCAGGCAAAAGGCAAGCCTGATGTGACCAATGAAAAAAATCAGTAGCCAAACACTGTGGTGTTCTTAGTGAAAAACAGTCTTCTTACTACATTGTCAAATATTCTGCCAAACTAGGTAAGTCATCCCCTTCACCTTTTGCCAAGAGTACAGGTTTATGCAAGATGAAGTCAGGTAAACAGAGCTTATCTCAGACAAAACTCAGTTTGTGAGAAAATAGAAATACCTTGGGCAAATCTGTAAGCAAGTGCCATGAATGCTTCTTTCTTATAACCAAATCCATGACTGTTCAAAAGCAAGGTTTTCATATGATTTTTTTTAAATAGGGACAGCAGAACTTCAGTCAATAACTAATTTTTTAAAAAAATAATTTGAACACTAGAGGTCTTCTTTCAAAGTGTCAGACTTGATTTGTTAGTGTTCCCATTATCAAGCTTCCCTTGTCTATCAGCCACCGTTAATCTAATGCTCCAGATCACATGCACTTAGTATTACCAGAGCTTTTACCCGAAATACCTCACACAGCTTTCTGAACAGCTTTCAGTGGCAGACCAGCTGAAGTTTCCATGTCTCAGTGAAGGCTTGTAGGTGTAAATGCTATCACTCTGTACATCATTTAATTCAATACTTAATTACTGCTCTAACTGTCTGTGTGGGGAGCAAATATAGATTTTAACAATGCAGTTGTCAGTTTGTTCACATATGAAATACAGTAATTCAAAGGCAATGTGGATTTAAATTTAGAAAAAATCTCTAAGACTCTCCATGATCAATAAAGCATTCCAGGCTGAATATCAACTTCATTTTCAAATGTATCCATACGATCAGGTATACTGACAGATTTTCCAATATATGCATCATGGGGTAGGACAAAAAGAATTTTATTCATGAGAACACAAAAAATGGAACTAAATTACTTGTAGGGTTGATAAAGGAAGAATTCCCTTCTCATTACTCATAAGAAAAAAAATTCTATACTAAATACTGTGGAGCTCAAAATCTGCAACAAATAACAGCAAACAATTATTAGAATTTTAGAGGGAAAATGTAGTTAAATTACCAGCAGTTCATGGTTGCATTTGCCATCCCACCAAGAGCATGTAAAAAACCTGGACCAGATACTACAAGACATACTCCAGGTCTAGAGAAAAACAAACAAAAAAAGGAGATAAAGAGAAAAGGAAAGTGAGCACAGGGAACACCGAATAAATCTCCAACAAAAAAATTAGTAAGATGTTGAAACATAAAAGTTTTACTCACATCATCAAAATGCATTAACAGCAAGGGGTTTGTATGAAGGACTAAAGATAGACATGGGAATCAGAAATCATTTAGCTGTATCAACCCAATTAAAAAAGCAAGTGAACAGTTGTTAAGTGCCACCCCCACAGAGGTTTGTAACATATGCAGGCTCCTCATAACACAGCTCCTTACTTCTTTTATTGCATTTACTTCATCATCTAGCGTTTATACGGAATTTGGTAAGCCACTTATGTTTGCAGTTTTCTCAACTCCACTTTGGCACTAGATATCAATGAAGAAAGCTCACAAAGGAGGAAGTGCATATGAGTCAAGACAAATTTTATTATAGTTTAACTCGGGCAGAGGCACTTGTTATTCCAGGTGATGAGATAAAAACGACAATTCTTAACTACTGAGCATTCCTCAGTAGCTTTACAGACTCTTTACCTATCAGAAAAGTATCAGCTTACGTCCAGAGGATTATTCAAAAGAAGAAAAATTACAAAGCTGTATAACACAGGTGTATGCTTGCAGACAGAATAAGGAATGATCATCTGCATCATTGGGTCTGCCATTGTGAGCAAGCAGCCACCAGATGTTTACTTTAGAAAAGGATCCACAAGATACTCAAGAAGCACAGGCCACAGAATGCTTCCCAACAACGTTAAGAGCAAAATGCAGTAGAAAAGAGGAAAAGCTAGTATTTTGTGGCAGAAGTAGCACAGAGGAGACTGGAAGGTGTATGATCAGTCTCTGTATTGAGTATTTGTTGAACAATATGCCCAGATGATGAGATTAAGGTATAGCAGGTCCCCCAGGCTGCAACAAACAACGGTGGCATGATTTCTGCCACTCATACTAATGGCGTTAAACTACTATCCAGAAATTAAAAGAGAAAAAAATAAAGTTATAAGACAGACAATATTATATGAGATTAAGCACACAGTTAAAACACCCAGCTCCAAAACAGAGGAACATTCCTAGCTTCTAACTGTTGAATCTGACACAGTTAGTATTATATTATTATAAATATTAATATAAGTATGGAATGTACCTGCCAGTCAAATATCCAACAGCAGATGCAGCATAACAGGCCTATTAAAAATATTGGAGTTAATAATACAGTTGTTATTATATATATATATCTCTCATGATATCTTGTACAAAACTTTCAACAAAAACACTGAAAATAAGCAGGTACAGATTTGGCCCTCCCCATTATAAGGTGTGTTCATGAAGGCTTATGTAAAAAAATGTCAGAACTTGTCTCCACATTTCAGGCTTCTGTTGTTCCAGCATATTACATTAGGAGTATTTATGATTTTAAAAAAAATGAAAAAAACAACATAAAGAAAACACCCATAACCAGGGAAGCAAAATGAACAGAACAGCATAAGAAACTTCTGCCTTCCAGACTAACATGGAAGAGGGATTTACAAGAGAAAGGCAATGAACAGAAATCTAGCCATTACTGGAACGACTCATCGTATTTCAGAAATTAAGCAAAAGGTTGAAATCACACTCTGGAGAGATTCAGTATAAGATTAGGGATTGTCTTTTACAAACTGAGCTGCTGAAATACTTCTCACTCCATTTCTGGTATCACGCTTAGCTTTAGTGACTTTGGTATTTTAAAGAAAAATTGCATTTTGAATAATTTTCACATAAGTAATGCATGTGTTAACATAGCTTAGCAGCAGTATTATTACGAAGTATGTTTTTATGCCATTCCTGTAGTAATATTAAATATTCAGATATAAAGTTAACCTGGTAACAAGACAATATGAGATGAAGTAGAAACAGAAGCTTACAGTCGACCTGAGAATTCCAAAGGATTCACACATGTGATGTTGCCAACTCCCTCCCTCATATTCTCATGCTTTTGTCTTGAATTCAGCAAGTTCTAACACTTAATGGAAAAAAAAAGTCATTTGGGGGGAAAAAAAAAAAAAGTAAGCTCCTGGCCTTATAGCCTGCCTCCTTCATTTTGAAATAGAGTTGGGATTTTGTTTTTTAGTTTTATTTGAGTACTATTGTGGTAAGAAGAATAAGTAACACAGAAGTTCCTTCTAAAAGTTTACAAAGCTACTAAACATTTTCCTCAAACCTATGAATATTCTAGGTAACGCAGCATGTTAGCAACGTCAGCTTAAATAAGTGAAAACACAGACTTAGAAGCTTTTACACAGAAGGAGAAACTGTCTTTAATATCCTCATGCTCCTACAGATATAGACCAACAGTTTGAGAAAAACATGGGGCTTAGGATAGGAATAATAAGCAGCCCTTATTTTCTTTGCAGCATTAGCATAAGGAATTGTTGACAAAAAAGTACATTGACAAGAAAAATCTCTTTCTACTTTTCATAAGCCTCTAACATGGAGAAGAAAAATGTCACTAATACTCAAGTATTCGATAATAATTTGATGACACATCTGTGTGCAAAAGTTTAGAAATACTTGGAACAGGTGTTACTAAAAATCTTGTTAATGGAGCTCAAAGCATGGTGTTGAGTTTCCATGGCAATTTTTTTTTAGAACTGAGTGGCAAAACAAAGCAGCACATAGAATTTGGGTTCACGTACAGTCATTGCCATTAAAACTTTTACTGTTTCTTTCTGCAAGGAAGCAACATGTATTTAGAGGAGGTGGAGAAAAAAGGTTTGGTTCCAGCTGCCCTTATTGAAGGGTTCTTGAGTCTGATTCCCTTGACAGCTAGCACCATCCATGCTAACTACGCTGTACCAGCTCCAGCATATTATATACTCATGACTAACTTAGGATACAATTATCAAGAAGAGATTACTTTGAATATGTAGTGATAACTATTATTCAAGATTAGGAACTAAACATTAGCAATGTGTGTCGTTAATGAGTAACAATCCAGTAAAGAGTTGGGGTTTTTTTAAGTTTTAAACTGACCTGGGTTATCAGCCTTATAAACAATCACAGTAATCTATAATTACCCAGGGACAGATACACAAAACACATGCCCATATCTAACTGCAACACAACTATTCAATGTTCAAGGGGCATATGGGACATGGGTTAAACTGCTTCTAGCAAACTTATGCCATGTTACAGGCCACAGGAGATTAGCTAATGGATATTGGTAGTACTACTTAGCTTTTAACTTCATGCTTTAACCTGGTCTTTCTAGACAAACAGTTTATTCTGCAGTTTTCGGGGCTTTTGCTACATCTGGCCCAGAAATGAGGCAGAAACTCAACCTCTGGAAAACAACTTTGTTTTTCATGTATCTCAGATCATATACGGCTGCCTTCACCAATAAAGGAAGCAGCTGTATACACATCCTCCACAGCCAGATCACGCAACTAATAAACTTAGATAATTTAAACTCTGACATCTGTAAATATTAAGTGTATCTTGAATATATTGTGTATAACCTTTTACCCTCTCTTCTGCCAAGCAATTACTCTATGTCTTCACTGAGGACAAAGAACAAACAAAACCCACTACAAGATATATCTTTGTTCATCCTTTTCCACTCGTCAAAGAAGAGAAACCCTGACATTTTGAGGTAAAAACAAATCTTCATGTTATTGTTATTTCTCTAAGCAAAAGTATCTCACCATTTACACAGCTGAATGTTTCCTGCCTTCTTCACTCTAACAGAAAGGGTCTAGTAAAGAGTGAAAAATAGGACAGTATCTCACTTGGCAGTGCAATGTTCTCTGTTAATTACAGACACATGGGGAAATTAATTTTAATCATGTTAATAACCAAAGCTAAAACTAGAATACTTGCTAAATGGCCTACAGGAATATGAAGACTGTGTTGAATTCCCAGTCCTTCAAAGGAATCAAATACACCTTTTAAACATATTTGTATATGTTTGCCTCTTTTCATGTTACAAATTTTCTGTAGAGACATACATTCCTCTGTAAGTTCTCACATTCCAATACAAGGATGTAAGGATTAGACAGCAAAAACATACAGCTTGTGACTACCTGATTTAGAACTACTATTATAATACTTTAGTGACATCTGGGCCAAACCACAAAAGCTATGAACTACATGGTGGAAAAAGAACATTGCTGCAAAATATGGGCACCTGAATACTGTGCAGGTCCAGAATATTAAAAGGATTCCTTGTAAAAGTGGTAAAATTCTAATTAATAGTGTTCAAAGAGAGAGACAGGATCCATAAACAAGTCAAAACACAAGAAAAATCTCTTGGTAAGATAATAATCAAACAATTTGTTGGCATCAGCTATGGAAAAATGACAAATGTAGTAGAGCAACTCTGAGTATGGAAAGCTGATGGTCCATTTGCTAGCAGTCCAATATGGAGTCAGCTTGTATAGCAATCCTTGAAAATGAGGGATAAGCCTGAGGTTATTATATTCAGCCTCAGACCACCTAAGAACTACTGAATGCTTAAAGAATTACTACTGGGGAAAACCAAACAAATCGAGAACTAGTGGCTTAACATCATAATGCTAATGAGCTTGAGTCTAATTTCTGATACCTAGACAATGAAGCTGAAATATAAACAATTAAGACTAAGTGTATGTTCGTGCTTGATTTTGAGCACTCAGAAGCATTATAACTTTCTATGGTTTGCTGTTTGGTGAGCTTTTAAATACAGTTAAGGAAAAAAAAAAAGATACTACAATTATTGAAAATAGCCAGGACAAGTTTACCACCAAGAAAACTTTCCTCTTTGGGCACTGCAATAACAGAACACAGACAAGGGAAAATCTACCTTTTTAGGTATGTAATAACTCTTAAGTAAAACATCCTTCTAAACAAAAATGAAAGAAGTAGCGAAGAAAACTCTGGAAAAGGGATTAAATTACTACCAATTAAAGAGAGAATGATAATATTGTCCTAATTTGGAAGGGAGGACATCAGCAAAAGAAAATGATGGTAGAAAAATTTAAGGGAGAAGTATCTTGGAAACTCTATAGAAAGCTACAGAAAAACAAAAAACCCGGATGAGCCTCCCCAAAAAGCGGCAGATAAAATCTGACAACATATTACTTGAAGGAGACAAAATTGGTCATTTTTTCTTTCTGCAGTAGAATGCTTTGTTCAAATTCTTTTTCTCCCTTTTTTCTTCCTACCTTCTCTCCCTTATTGGTGAAAGGCATCTAAAAATGAAAAAAAACTTGCAATTCTCTCACGAGAAAAGGAAGGAGCACTTAAAAATGGAAGGGGGGGAAAAGAAACACCCAAACCAATCCATCAATGCTCCCCCTTACTCTCAAATGACAATAAATGCTTCTCTACAGGTTCTTTAAAATAACGTTCAGAGACCACATTCTTCCCGGTAAGAAAAGGTAAATTAGATTTCATTCTGTTGTTAAACAGTTAAGAGAAAGAACTGGTCCTACTATAGATACATACTTACAGCTTGTTCGTTTCTCATTCCTAAATATTTTATTCCAACTGCTTGGGCTGCAATTGCAATTTCAGTGACTGGAATACCAACAATGCCAAACATGTATTCAATATTCTAAAAAGAAAAGCGTTAGAAGAAATCAGAATTGTTACCAAAAGATAGGTTTAATAAACATGTGAAACACAGTCATACTAACTATACAGGCAGTCTAAAAGTAAATCATAACAACATATACATTCACATAAAAGTTCACAGGTCACTGTGGGAACATATACCATGCCAACTGGCATTTGCAGCTCAGTCCTCTGTAGTTATTCCACTACTTGTAGGCCTCCAAAATCCAGTGCTTCCACAACTGTTCAGTCCAGCTTCTGAATGTACGTTTAGCTTTTTTAACTGACCAGTTCTTACTTGAGATGTCTCTGCTATACCATCTTCCTGTTTTTCAGCATGTCAACTCTGCCTCTTCCAAAAAATTCCTTGTATCATTACACGTTCTTACGCTTTCAGAGAATTAACAGAAAAAAGGCCCCAAGAAACAACTGGGATGGTACCATGCCCAAGAACTTACAGATGAAAAGACTATGCTTGTTTTTATCACAACTGAACTACCTTCTCCTGTATCACAGACCAAACAGGAAGTCTTTTGTTAAGACTGGTGTCAGTTCGGCACCGTCTCAAGTTTAGAGACGGCACAGAGTTTGTAAAGGGGGAGCTGCCACAGGCAGAGCTGCAGATGGCGGTCGGCAGCGCTCGATGGTACCGGAGGTATCGGGCGAGCTCGGGGAAGATGCAAGTTCGTAAGAGGGAAGAAATAAGTGAAGGACTGGGGAAAGCCGCAGAGGGATCACCACCTCACGCCTGCCCACGGCGGCACAGGCAGCTGACGGGGCCGGGCCCAGGCCCGCTCACTGGCCTGCTGCGGCGGCACCTCCCTCCTTCCCACAGGGCGACAGGGCCAGCCCTTCTCGCCCGCTGTGCCCGCCTCCGGGAGAACGGCAGCGGCGCCCAGGGTGAGTCCAGCCGCGCACGCTCGCTTCTCTCCAGCCCCGTGGCCCGGCCCGGCCGCCCCCCGCGCCGTGAGAACTGTCCCCACTCCCTCGCCCTAGGAAAGCTGCTCGCCGGTCCCCCCGCCCCCGCCCTCTTACTTGAGCCTTGAGGGACTCAGCGACGAGCTGGGCCCCGCTCACAGCCTCCCCCTCCGCACCGCTCCCGGCGGCCATCCTGGTTCCGCCCGGCCCCAGCGCAGGCCGAGGCCGCCCACCGGGTAAGCGGACGGAACAGGACCCCCGGCCGAAGGTCGGGTGCAGCTGACTGGCACGCCGCCTGGCCAATGAGACAGCGGAGGAGGCGGACCCGATGACAGCGGATGTCCACCTCTGACCCCGTTGGCAGGCTTGCAGAAGCCCCCTATTGGCTAGAGCGGGTACCCAATCAGAGGCCGGGAGGTGCCTGCCTTCCCTCCGCCCCCACGCAGCCGTAGGCCTGTGGCGGTGCCGATCGCCGAGCAGCCGCCAGGGGGCGGGAGCGGGAGGCGGCGCAGCGGGAGGCTCGCGGCGTAGGGGCTAGCCGTTAAGCGGCGGCGGCGGCAAGCGTTGGGGCGGCGCGTGCGGAGCACGAGAGGGGAGGGAGGCTTTTGTCGGGAGCCGAGCGGTCGGGGGAGGCGGGAGCGTGTGGTCGGGTTCCCCCGCCCGGCCCAGGCTCTGCTAAGGCCGCGCTTGGCTTGGGGCAGCTCGGCGTCCAAGGCCTGTGGGAGCAGCAGGGCGAACCGCGTTTCTAACTAGGCCGGCCACCTCCGCAGTGTAACATACCAGCTTTGTGGAGGCGGTCAGAGGTTGGTACCACAGAGCGGGGCAAAGTAGAGGGTAGTTTTAGGTGAAGGTACCCGACTGCAGCATTTATGAGGAGGAGCAGGAGTGTCGTGTGAGATGTATCTCCAAAATCCTCACCAAAGGATAGTGCACCACCATTTTACCTGGTTCTGCCCATCCTGGCCATGCCAAGCTTGCGCCTGTCCGAGAAGTGATGCAGTGGACAGTATGCTCTGCCTGTGACCTGTCAGTTCTGCTGCCATCTTGAGTTGTTCGAGCTGAACCGCTAATAACGGCAGCATTCAATTCATCCTCACTGTCAATAACTTAGATAACATAGATCTTTCAGTTACGAGACAAAGCATGTTTCAAGTATCCTGTGAAATGTATACAACATTTTGTAAAACATATTAGAATGGGCAGCGTTCTTTAAAAATAGATTACACCTCTGGATAAAAGCCAGGAAACTAGAGCAAGGTCATATAATACATTGCATACCGAATAAACATATTTCAGAAAAGGAAATGCAAGATACCTGTTTCAATTGAGCTATGATTGCATTGCTAAAAAAACCTTCCTAAAACCTATATAGTAAAATACTGCATTAAAATATAGTGCAACATCTAAAAGCAGTAGACAGGAAGGACCAGTGGAAAAAATATGAATTTCACTGTATTTGTACATCTCTGTAGGGGCTGTTGTGTTACATAGTCTATATATTAGAATGGCAGCAACATCACAATTCGTGGATGTCAATGTAAAAAAGGGTTTTACTTATTTTTTCATCACAAAATTAATATTTTGCCTAGTAATTATTAGTGTTTATGTTACTATAGCTTAACAGGCATTTGCTATTAATCACTTAAGAGGACGCAGACTAGTGCTGTGCTGCTGCTGTTTTTTACAGTTGTCTGTTGGATTCTTCTGAGTATAAAAGTTCTAAGAAGCAGGGTATCTATTGCCTTTCTCTGCGTATACATCTGTGTATGGAGAGAGTTGACAAACTTCTACGTTTCCAAAGTTGTTGAAAAGTGAGTGACTGGATGCTTTACTTCACAGTGTACTGAGATTAGATGGTTCTGAAAAGCCCAATAGGAAAACAGTCTGCACTGTGGGCGAAAAACTTGTCTGAATCGGCATCTAAACTTAAACACCAGTCTTTTTACCTTTTGTATAGAACTATAACTAGAATACTGCATGACAGTAATAATGCTATGAAATACTTACATTTGGGTGAGATGATCCTACTGAAGTGTATCTGCCAGGCAAAAGACCACATAAATCACAGGAAAGGGAAAGAAAAAGAGATTAAATTATAAAGCATTTCAGTTCATGAAAATTTAATTCAAAGTTGTGGCTCAGGTGAGATGACAGCTGTGTAGACCCTAAACAAATTAATTTCTCTTCAAGAAAATTATTTATTAGATAATGTAGCACTTTCTGTTGGGGGGAAAAAACAAAATGTGGCTGAGACTTATTTGGAGTCTCTCAGCCTAAGGGCTGAGTAAACCCTGATGGTGTCCTTATTTTGGCTGGAAAGGTTACTGTCCCCAAGCCCAGCCTTGGAGCTTGTCACAGCTCTCCTTGTTAGAAGCAATCCATTAGATTGCAGGGTTCTGTTGTTTAAGCTGTCAAATAGGGGAAAGGCATTAGAGAGCACTCACATAAGTGCTCAGCCACTGTCTGTGGGACTGGCAGTACTCGCAACCAAGGATAAGGACTCAGAGGAATTACTTCAGTTATTATTTTAGTTGGCCCAGGTTCAGTCAGATGAGATTGTGTAGTTGGATGTTCAGTGCTAAACCTCTTGTGTATCTAAGCGAGGAAGGGATTCAGGTTAGTGCTTTGAGTGTTTCTGATCACCAGAAGATAAACCATGGCAGAAAAATTAGAATTCTCTAAGCATGTCTGTGAAATACAATATTTTGTAGAAGCCCATTACCTGTTAATTTTTTGTGTTAGTGTGTTTGGTGTAGAAGGCAAAAAGGCTATTTTTCTAACACATAGCAATTCAGTCCCATGATCTGAAACTCTCCAACTTTTCCATCACTAGTAATGATGAATTCTAATTGCATCTTAGTTGACAACTTTGTTGAGGAATGGCTGACTAGAACCCATTCCTGTCCTAAATAGGCGTTTTGTCTCTGAAGGGATGACAGAAATAGAAAAGACAGTTTTGTCAGTGAAGTGCAAGACTCTGTGTTTATTTTCAGTGGTTTCCTTAGCTGGTGAGAGGCTGGGAAGAGGTGAGAACCTCTCCTCTCCCTCCCCCTGCTACTGCTTTATATCTTCACGTGTATCTTGGTATTTCATTTGCAAAGCTGAGCTGCACAGGACAAAGTAGGATCCTTTGTTCATGATATGCATTGCCAAATCACCCCGCCATAAGTACTGAGTGTTTTCCTCAAGATGCAGAATAGCAAGGGTAGCTTATTGTAAATCACTTCTCAAAACTGTTTATATAAATGGAGTATTTTTAATACAACTGTTTACAGAGATGCCAAGGCTTTATTCTGTTTTTATTGTGCTTTAGTTAACTTAAATTTACTGTTGAAGGCATGTATATATGGACACATTGGCAAATTAAGCATCAAGAAAATACGAATATATAGTTGAGCTTAGCAGCATCTAATAGCTAGGTTACTCCTGGACCCTTACAAGTGTTATGACATATTAAACATATTAAAACTTTTTGGATGAGGAAACAAGTCTTCTGCCTACTATAGGTGCTAAGGTTGTGATTTTCCTGTCCTACACAGGATTATGTTGCTATGAAACCAGTTGCAAATAGTGCATAGAGTTCATGGAAGCAAACAAGTGGCTTAAACCAAGCTATTACTTAGTAAATGCTTCAATTTGTTCATAGTTATATACTAAACCAGTTGGTGATTAGACAAAAAAACCCCAAACCAACAGTATTGACGATTGCTTATTAGCTGCTTTTCATTCTGGAATTTAAGAAAAGAGGTGTTTTAACTTAACTTGTCACAGACTTTCTCTTCTAGGTAGAAAACTACAGTTAATATAACATGAATAAAAAATAAAAAAGGAATTAGTTTAAAATTGATCTCTTTTTCCTGCCAAACTCCTAATGGGAACTAGAGAAGGCTCTTCATGCAGGGGTCTTTCAGAGTCTGTATTTGCATTGGAAAAATTCAGGAGTTTTGGATCACAAAGACTGAAAAGCACTAAGAGTGTTTTGGAACATTTTTTTTCTTGGATAAAATTACCAAAGAGCAAATACAATTAAAAAGTCAGTAACTGAACTTGAAGACTGTGGGCCATCAACATATGGCATCAGTGCATCTCTCCTGCATGCTCTTTCAACTTTACTGATATTCAAGATTTAATTCCTTAATGATACTTGTAACACTGTGGTGATAAATACAGAATTCTCATATTGTGAGAATAACATGGCATTTCTATAGTATATCTTAAGCATTGCACAGCCATTGACTGTGTCAGTCAGTCCTTCTTCTGTATAAGTAACTATTTTCCCAGCTTGGGAAGTCAAAAGGCTACATGGGGAGCCCATGTAGGAGAGAGTGCCCCCGTCTTCTGGACTCACCAGTTTTTTATTTCTTTCTAAGTCATGCAATTTTTCTGCATTTTGTATGGATTTTTGCTTTATTGTTATTACTATGAAAGTATTTTTAACCTTGCCTATTTGGATTTTATAGGAGGAATGCAGATCTGAAATGCACTCAACATTTTTATAAATGTTGAAAAAAGCCTCACTGTATGAGACAAATTAGTCTATTTGTTGCGTATGTGGAGTTGGAATAGAGTGAATCCATAATCCATCAGGAGAGGCATTTTCATGATAGGCAGATAGATAAATGCAGAAGTAGTGTCTAGCATAATTCTTTTGGCAATTCTCAGTTTCAGTATTGATAAAATAAGTTACATCACTACTTGACTACTAAATATTGTGTCCAAATAGTTTTAGGAAATGCTACATTTAAATACATCCCCCATCACCAAATGGGGGAGAAACTGCAAATTTGTGAGCTGCTTTTAACTTTTCCCAAAGACATTTTGATATATAGTGTGAAAGATCTATAAATGAATGATGAAGTTAATTGAAAAGGGAGACAAAGCAAGGAGATCAGTAGAACCATATATGAAGCAAAAATGCTTTTAAACAGGACACAGTTGTTTAAAGCACCAACATAGATAGATTCAAGGTTTAGAAACAATATGCATGTGGTCATTGAGGAATTTAAAACCAACACACTCAGTTCAAGCCCTGCTAAGAGTCTCAGTTACAGTCCATATTTAATCGTAAATTTAAATTCCTGGCACTATTTGTTGCTCAACTCTCCCCGCCCCAGCCCTGTTTGTTTTTTTTTTTCCCTCTAGATTTGTGGCACACACCATGGTGGATTTGTGCTGGAAGCTGTCCGTCTGCTTTTTTTGCTATCAAGTTGTCTCAGGAAGAGTTAAGAGGGAGGGGCATTATGTTGCTGCTGTGTATGAACATGAGTCCATACTGAGTCCTAACCCAACAGCCCTGGTTGATCGACAGTCTGCACTGGAACTCATGGGCAGAAACCTAGACATCTATGAACAGCAAGTAGTGGCTGCTGCAAGACAGGTATGCTGCAGCTTAGTAGCAGTTGCATGTGTCTTATGTATATACAGAGTAAGTGCTATTTGAGGATAATCTTTCACGTTTGTGTTCCCAGGCAACTAAAGCCATATTTATATACATAAGTATGGTCTGGTTTTTCAGACATTCTGACCTGCCAGCAGCTCTGAAAAAAATCAAGCCAATTAGCAGGTCGCCTGACTTGAGTTATTCCAAGCTTGGAAAAACACGCCTATAGTTATTTAGTATAGGGAAATTAGTTTTCTATTTTGGTCTGAATACTTAGCTCCTTTCTGTTTGCTTAAGTGGAATGTTTTTATTGAAAGATTGTCTTACAGGCAGCTGTCTTTGGGTTTGATTTTATTCCATGCTCTCAATGGAAATTCCTAAATGTTTCTAAAAACTAAGGAAGTTAAATGCTTTGGAAATGAATGTTCCACCGTTAACAACTTTGTGGAAGTAAAGTTTTCCATTCCTTTCTTCTACCCTCCGTGGAATGTTTCTCAGTCTAAATATATTTAGAGTAGAGAGACTAGTATTTCTGGCTGTTCTTATGCACAGACTCCTTTCCTTCCTTTCCCTCCCCAAGAAAACCCAAAGCTGGTTCTAGTCAGAGGAAGCAGGCATTATTGTCCCTCTGCAGAGAAGAAAAGACTTGCAAGTTTCACAAATCTATTGTTTTGGAACAGAATTACAATTTTTTTATAATTTGAAAAAGTGGTTGTTTGGCTTTGGTAAGACTAGTATTTCTGGCTGTTCTTATGCACAGCCTTCTTTCCTTCCCTCTGCAAGAAAACCCAAAGCTGATTCTAGTCAGAGGAGGCAGGTATTACTGTCCCTGTGCAGAGAAGAATTGACTTGCAAGTTTCACAAGTCTGTTGTTTTGGAACAGCAGAATTACAATTTTTTTATAATTTGAAAAAGTGGTTGTTTGGCTTTGGTAATTTGTTTTTTTTTGTTTTGTTTTTTTTTTTTTTTAGAATGATGACTGGGCATCACAGTCCAGAAGCATAATACCTATTTTTATGCAGTACTGCATCCAAGCCACATAAATTATCCCAAAGTCACAGCACAGGTAACACATTTGAACTGACTTTTGAACAGTCACAGGAATTTGAACGACTGATGCTGTGTCTGATTTAAGGGGAATCCACGACGTTTTTAGGAACAGATCTCTCTGAATTTAAGGTAGAGCCAGCCTAGCTCTGGCATGGCTGCCTTTCTACCAGAATCTGCATTGCTTCCACAGTCAAGCTGTTTCTGAAAACAGTACTCCCAGTACCCTATCCAACCCTATATACCTAATAGAGGACTAAGTGATGCTGCACCTTTGACAAAGTTAATTTGCAAATAGTATAAATCTTAAAAAACATTAGTACAAATTTTAACATCATCAGTCTTTAACCTGAATAATGTAATTCTCATGACTGATGAATGGAGAATACTTTTGGTAAGAATGTGGATGAAGTCTGCTCTTATTTGCATGCCCTTGAAATAATGTCAAATAAATTATTTTTCAGGCTAAAGGTATGTATCAGGTTAAATAAGCTTCTTTTATACATGTAGTTACACCTACTATGAAGTCAAAGAAAAGATATTTTCAAACTACATTCTTGTCAAAACACACTTGGGTTATCCTTAACTTTCTTTAGGTCTTTTTATCCATGAGATTCCTTTTTTTTTTCCTTTCATATTTAGATTGGGTTTGCTTTGCCTACAAAACATGTTTTTGTTTTACATACAGGGAGCACAGATCATTGTTTTTCCTGAAGATGGAATCCATGGCTTCAACTTCACCAGAAGCTCCATTTATCCTTACTTAGATTTCGTTCTGCATTCCCACTCTGTGAAGTGGAATCCATGCAGAGAGCCGTATTTGTTCAATGACACAGAGGTAAACATAGGAGTGATTTCTGCAGAGAGGTGGAATAACTAAATGCTAGTGTGTGCTCCAAGTGGGAAACTAGCTCTAGTAGTTCTGCTTAGGGAAGTAAGCAAGAAGTTTAACAACTTGTAGTACCAGATTTTGTTTTCATGAACTCTCAGTTTATGCTGGTTTCATTCTTGGCAGAGGAGGGTTTTAGATACATACATGCAAGAAGATTAGCTTGTTTATGAGCCATTTGGATTTGTCATCTCCCCCTCCCCGACCTATGAAATGGTAATCACTCTCTAATAAGATACATTGTTAGTAGCGTTACTTTGAACAACATTGTTTTATAGAAAATAACATAGAAGTATCTTCACTTTTGATGCATCCTTGTTACTCAGTTTTAATGACTTGATGACATCAGAACATTCTGACTTGTTGGTTAGCACAAGTAACAGGACTTGATGTGCTATAATGTAATAGAAGTCACAACTTAGCGTGGACGAAGTGTGATTACAGATGTGACCTGCAAGTTACAAAAATAGTATTTTCATCAACTGTTCTGAACCTGAAGTGAAAATAATTGTACTTAGTAATACAGACTATTTATTCCTATTAAGGTACAGTAGTCAATATAATGAAAGTATGTAATCGTGCATGTGCCTGCTAAGCAGAATTTGTGTGCCAACATAAATCACAGTTGTAAATGATGACCTGTGTTGGCCTGTGAATCTTTACTACCAATGATATGCACAAGCAAGCATGAACTTTGTCATTCAGATCCTGTTTGGAGACTGGAGTACTGGCAGTCTTTGGTATAGCTCTCTAGGGTGTGGAAGAAACATCCCGGTAATACCGTAGTCTGTAACGTTTTGTATTTCTTTTCTATAACTATGCAAAGTTTATCCGTTTACATCTCTGCTTCTCCAAGTTGTATCTAGTAATCACTTTTTTAAAATTTAGAGTAAAAACATCTAATTACAGGAACAAACCATTGCAGGTGCAAATGATCATTATTAGAAGTCTGCTGTTCTGAAGGTACACACAGATCAGTTATGCCTCCTTGTCAAAGCTTTCAGTTGACCTATGGTGTTTTGAAGCCATTGGTGCTCCTGCAACAGTCAGAAGTTTCTGAACATTAACACCCTTGAAATAAAGAGATCATTTATTTACTTACTTATCGGTAAAGAAAAACCCAGATAATTTTTTCAATGCTATTTTGAAATTAATATCTGAAATACCATTCAATCTAGAAAGCTACTAGTTGCAGTAGCTTTTGTCACAAGATCATCAGTACTTTTAAATTTTACAGATATGGTCAAATGTGTTTAATTTACAGTTGAAAATAATAATTGGAAAAGTATTAAAGAAGTTGTAGCTGCTTAAGTAAAACTTATCCCTCCATATTGGTCAACAAAGCTGGTGAGGGGTTTCGAGAACATGTCTTATGAGGAGTGGCTGAAGGAATTGGGATTGTTTAGTCTGGAGAAGAGAAGATTGAGGGGAGACCTTATTGCTCTCTACAGCTACCTGAAAGGAGGTTGTAGTGAGATGGGAGCTGATCTCTTCTTCCAAGTAACTAGTGATAGGATGAGAGGAAACAGGTTCAAGTTGCGCCAGGGGAGGTTTAGGCTGGACATTAGGAAAAAATTTTTCACTGAAAGAGTTATCAAACATTGGAACAGGCTGCCCGGGGAGGTGGTTGAGTCACCATCCCTAGATGTGTTTAAAAGTCGTGTAGATGTGGTGCTTGGAGACATGGTTTAGTGGCGGACCTGGTAGAGTAGGGTCAATGGTTGAACTGGATGATCTTAAAGGTCTTTTCCAACCTAAACGATTCTATGATTCTGAAGTGCTTACATTTCCCCATATTGTTCTCCAGGTTCTTCAGCGTCTGAGCTGCATGGCACTGAAGAACAAAATATTCCTTGTGGCAAACTTGGGAACTAAGCAACCCTGTGAGCACACTGATCCTCACTGTCCATCTGATGGAAGATACCAGTTCAATACCAATGTGGCATTCAATGATGACGGTATGCTGGTAGCCACATATCGCAAACACAATCTGTATTTTGAATATGCATTTGATACCCCTCCAGAGCCTGACTATAAACTCTTTGATACCCCTTTTGCTGGCAAATTTGGTATGTTCACTTGCTTTGATATACTCTTTTTTGAGCCTGCAGTGAACCTCATCAGACAATACAATTTGAAACAAGTTGTATATCCAACTGCCTGGATGAACCAGCTCCCGCTCCTGTCTGCTGTAGAATTTCAACAAGCTTTTGCGACAGCTTTCAATGTCAATATTTTAGCAGCTAATATCCACCATCCTACCTTGGGCATGACAGGGAGTGGCATATACACTCCAGTCAAATCGTTCATCTACCACAACATGGAAAGTTATGGTGGCAAGCTCATAGTAGCAGAAATTCCGGTGATTACCACAGATTACAAAACCAATTTGGAGAGTAATGAAAGATTCAGAAAGAACTTACATCACTCATACGAGACTTTCACAAGCACCTCAATGGATGATCAAGTTTGCTTTAAGGAGGGACAAGAGACACCTGGCAGAGTATCGGCTAAAGGAGATGAACAGTTACCTCCCCCATTTTATGCAGAAATGATGTATGACAACTTTACTTTTGTTCCTGTATGGGGGGAAAAAGGAGAGCTCCAGGTTTGTGCCAATACCCTTTGCTGTTACTTAACTTACCGGAGAGCTGTTCTAACTGATGAATTATATGCTTTGGGAGTTTTTGATGGGCTCCACACAGTGCATGGCACATACTATGTTCAGGCCTGTGCATTAGTGAAGTGTGGTGGTCTTAGCTTTAGCACATGTGGACAGGAGGTTACAGATGCCACTGCTCTGATAGATTTCCAGCTATGGGGAAATATGAGTACCCCTTATATCTTTCCTTTACTGCTGACATCTGGTATTACTTTGGACTTCGCTGATCACATGGGCTGGAAAAACAACCAGTATTTCATAAGCAAAAATAGAACATCTTCTGGCCTACTGACAGCTGCTCTATATGGACGATGGTATGAAAAGGACTAGTACAGATACTTGACTGAATCAGAAAACAACTGCCTGTGTTTTCAGAGTATGTATCTTAAGTTGTTGAACATCTGTACTTCCTAGAGCTTCAGGTGTTTTTTACATGACTGACTGATTAGATTCCACATTTGAAATGATAAGCAAAGCCCTTAACCTAAGAGGCTGAAAGTACAGTCACTACACCTTAGTAGCTTGTGTCCTACCAGAAGTAAAACAACTGCCTTGCAGAGATAAAGGCTTGTAATGTGTTGAGATGCTTTATATTCGGAAAACAGTATTTCTCATTTCAACTGAATTTGTTCCTTTTAATTCAATCCTTTGGTTTTCTGGGGTCCTGGCTAGGAGTATGGAAATTAATGGAATGGAAAACCATTGCAAAAGGAAGAAAAATAGGAAAGGGAACGAAGACACACATAACTGTGCATGAAATGACTGAAAAGAGATATGTATACATATCTATATAGCTTGTATATGGTGAGGTTCTGGTTTGTGGTTAGGGTGCTGTGATTTTATTTTATTTTTTTAATAGTCAAAAGCCCCCAGCTGAAATCATTACCATTTACTGGCCACTTAGTTGTCTGTAATCCCATTAGAAAACTCAGTGAGTTTTCTCATACGCTTTTCACAGTAACTGAATGTTGCAGTTGTGAACATCTATGGAACAGCTAGTCTGGGGAAGAGGCTATCAAATGATTGTGAAAAGCTAGACCACCTTAAGACGTGATTTCCAGCCTACTGTGCAAGGAATTGTGTTTAAAGAAAATGTCAGCAATGAATATCAACGACTATGTTATGTACTGTTTAAGTACTTTAACTTTCCACATTTAAAAGACAGGTCATTTGATTTTAAGACATCTTACACATTGTTCATAAATTCATTCAACAAGAGCTATGGAGAGCACGTAATGAATTGTGGGACAGCAAGGTTTTTACATAAATATTTTGTGTGCCAGATGGCAGGTTCCTGCTGCTAAATGAGTAAAACACACCATTCTTTCCGGAGACTAACTAGATTAAGCGCTATAAATATTGTACTGCAGTGACAAACTGTTCTACTGCAATGAAGAAGTTGGGAAGAGATACTCAAAGGATATTAATTTGGGGTTATATTCAGAGAAGATCATTTATTCTCAGGTGTTTTAATTTTGTGTGGTCTTATTGGCTGTTACGACTTCATCTGCCTAATAGCTGTTGAGTTTTGAGTAATAGAATAAACATAACTGATCCTTTGGTGAGTCCTCGCATTCCAGTTGCTCAGTCTCTTAGTTGCATTCCAATGGCTGGGAGGAGCAGTGGGAGCAGAGCGCTAACGGGAGAGGTGCGAGTCTCCGCTTCGATTGTCTGAGTCAGTTCTGAGATGTGTTCAAACTCAAACCACAATGGCAGCTACAAGTAGGTGTACTGAAAAGTGCTTTATAAGCTCGTGCTTTGAATGAACTCGCTTTCTGGTTTCGCAAAGCAAAGCAACCAAGAAATTGCTGATTTTCTACCTCAAGGTTTCTTAAATAGTACACAAAATAAGTATATAAATATTTATGATCTTGGGCTCTATCGAACCTTTGTTCTCCAAGCTGCATTACTGTGAGCCAGGACCCAGTCACACTCAGCTTTGAGCGTGACATAACACCACAGGTTTGTTTATCCTGCAGCATATATTGGACAGAAATATGGAGCCGTGAATGTCTGTATCTCGTTAGACATAAACTTGCTGATGTAAAAGTAGGCTATCCCACCGCAGGGTTATTAAAAATCATTAATGTTTTGGCACCCATAGTGGTGTTCTTGCTGAACACTGTACAAATTCCAGAACATACAGGGTAGAACAGAAGAGCATTTGTAGTGCTTATTTGTGCTTCTGGTTCTAGTCCCATACAACCAACTCTAAAAGAAAGGAACAATGAACAGCTGCAGAATTTCAGCTCTCAGGACAAGCCTCCCTACCTCCCTTTGTAGGCTGAAAAACATGCATCCTCTTGCATGAGAACTAAATCCTTCAGATTCTGTTCCAAAGCAGACTGTTAATATCACAGTAAATTAGGCTAAACAAGTAAATAGAGTAACACATAATTGCAATGCTTAGGAAAAAATGCATTTTTCTGTGGGATACTTGCAAAGTGAGTTCCATAGAGCTATTCTAACTTTGGCTATGACAAAATTATTAGAAAATAAGAGCTTCTGGCCTTACCATTTGCATGGGGCACGTTGCTGTGTCTCCTCCCTGAGAAAAGCCGTCGTAAGTATTAGACTGTGTTCTCATACCTTGTGCCATTCACCCAAAAAAGCAGCCTTTAGCAAAGAGACACTGGAAAAAGTGGAATAGACAGTACTAGATAGACACGATGGAGAATTGCCAGTAAGTAACTTCCTCCCCCCCATCTCTATCTTTGAGGGACAACAGATATATCTGTTCTGAAACAGGGTGACCAGGCAGTAACCTACAACATTCACCACCATGGATTGGTGGGGTTTGAAAGTCTGTGCTGAACAGCAATCTCAGCATTGCCCTGCTGAATGCAGCATGGCTCCCAAACAACTGGTGTTCGTGTGAGTGCAGCTACGTACCATTTACTGGGGAGGTGTGTGAAGCCTTCAGCAAAGCAGATGTTCACACAGGCAGACTTGTAACATACTGTAATGCAGCCCATCATCTAGTATCTCTTCAATGGATATAAACAGTTTTATTCGAGCTTCCTGAACCATTTCCGTCTGTGAGTACAACAAAACCAAACCAGAACACAAGGATCTTTTGACATACGGGAAGTACAGCTTTAAGTATAGAACAGCTTTAAATCACTCAGTCTGTTGACTTAAATGAAATCAGGATTTGGAAATTTGTACCAAGACCAAAGGAACATCCCATCTGAGACAGACAGCAGGGGATGATGTCTTTGAAGGGCCTTGACACTGCCCCTGGGAAGGGGAGGACAACCATAGAAACTGTCCAGGTAGGGGTAACGGCACGCGAGTCAGAGGTGTTGGGGGTTTCTTCATAATGGATCTGCTGCTTTGGGATTCAAATGACTAGTGAGTTTTCCAGGTGGATGTGGGGATACTCTGATTACAGTGAAACCACTAGAAAGCGCAGCAAAAGCATATTTGGCAAACAGGACATTTGAGGTCAGTTATCGAGAGGCATGCGAACAGGCTGAGGAACTGGTAACAGCCTGGGACAATCTGTTTTGAACAAAGATCTCCACAATGCACAGGTGGGCATAAGCTCGTTTAGGCAGATACCTACAGGTGAAATGAGCCAGACTGAAGTGACTGAGCTTCAAGAGCCTCCTGCAATCAACATGGAAGTAAGGAAGCCATCGGCATGAGGCATAGCAGTCTTGCCCAGGCTGTGACCTGTCTTGCAGCATCAGGTATTTAACAAACACCCCAGCATCACAGAAAACCCAAGAGGGCCAACACAGAAAACGGATCGCCCTCTTTGGCTGCTTCAGACATTCACATAAAGCAAACAGAAGAGCCAACTGAAGAAAATCACATTTTCAGAACTGTTACAGAAAGAAGACCTGAACAATGCCTAACCACCACTATGGTGCACATGGAGATTCAGTGGCTAGAAGGAACTACCCCCTCCTCTTCCATTTACGTAGGTTACAAAAACCCCAAAAGTAGTGACAAATGCCATTCCTGAAAAACCCCAAATATTCACAAATTGAAGTGGGAGTTACCACTCAAGTTTTTAACAGTCAACGGCAATGGAAGTACTTCAGAGATTCACTGTGCTCTCCTCTCTCCCTCCCTCCCTCCACTGGCTGAGCAGACGTAGGCAACGCAGATCAGCAGTCAGAGACAATAGTTAGCGGTACCTACAGCAGATCAGACAGACTCTTGGTAGAAGATATTAGAAAGGCTGAATTCAGTAAGATGTTAATAGACTCTAAGAAAGATTTTTAAGACAACTATGCAGACAGCTTGAATAACAAAGTTTGGCAAGGGATAGGAAATACATGACAGGATAGGACATGAATCCTTAGATTTTGCTTTAAAGCTGTTTAAGGTATCTAATATATTCTTTTAACATAAAAGAAAATTTGAGACCTCAGTGTCTTAAGCTTTGTGAACTAAGTCAAACTCCCAGGTACAATGAGAAGAAAACCTGCACATTTGTCATTTGACAAGACTTGGAAACAGGGATTTGTTTTGTTCTGCTGTGAATCTGAATAGCAAAATTTCTGGTTGTTTCTATTGCAATTTTAATGAAAAAAAGATAATGTAAGGTGGTTTTCTCCTCTTTAAATATTTAGTCACACTAACAATATTAAGACAGCTTGGAAGGCTCTTTAGGTTTCCTATTATTCAACTATGTTTACAGTTATATGGTAAAATACTGCAAGATTCCTTTCCCAGCCTCCGCTTGAAAATTGCTAAAACACGGCACGGAGCTCAGTTTATCTTAATGTAAAATAACACATCGCACCAGGGAAGCATGGATAATTTAGACAGGGCTTTATTTGAAGACAAATAACAGTGCTAAAGAGACTGGGATGCCAGGTTAGAAGGAGTTGTGAGAAATCTTCAAGTCCCTCAAGTAGGGTCAAACTCATCTTCTTCCCCTGTCAGGAGGGACGTTCAGTTGCGAGATGAGTTGTAGGCAGGCAGAAACCCCCAGCTCGAAAATTTTAGTCACATCTGTAACTATTTTTCCCCCAGGGACAGGAAACCGCAACACTCTGGCGATTTTCCTGGGCTGTAGATGACAGGACAACTGAAAGAAACATTCTTTCCGAGGCTGCCATTTCAGAGTGTTTTTCTCTCAGTAGGTATGCGAGGACACGTCGATCAGACTAGGGGCGTGGGTGACAGTTACAATGTCCAGCCAGGCATTTGCTTTTCCTGTTAAGCAGTAAAACGAAGGGATTTTTGTGATAAGGCTTATAGATCATTATAAATATAGCAATAGGATATTTTCTTAAGAATAACCAGTTTTGCCATTTCAAGTTAATGCACAGTGGTTCCTTTGTCCTTAACGTTCTTCAAAACATATGGATACTATAGTGAGAAAAGGAGTCCAGAAAAAGAAAAAAGCCAATGCTGTCAGCTAACAAAGAGGCCCATATTGCGTCTCTTCACATTTAACATCTCAAGTTTCAGTCTGTAAAGGAGAGCCGTGTTTTATAAATTCTTATCTTGTCCCATTTAGAGTCACAGCTACAGATTTATTAAAATAAGGTTTTAATCCTAATCTGAAAGAGTTCTTCTCCAACTGTCCCATCAGCTGCAGCAGATAAAAAGATTATAAGGAAGTCATCACAAATCATTGACAGATTACTGCAAGAGGCAGTAATTACCAATCTTGGATTTAAGGATTTATATGAATTTGATGGACCAAACTTCAAGACTTTAAATACTATTTCCTGATATTAAAATGGATTTTGCTGAGTTTAAATCCAGACCTACAGAAGTTGTGTTAAAAGTCTGAAGTATGTAGTAAGAGATTATACAGGCCCTTCTCTCCAAGGTTATTGGTCTGATCCAACCAGGACTGCATGATCAGGAATTATTGTTACCAGGAATCAATGCTTTTTAACCAAAAGCACAATGACATTTATTTTGGGAAGTGGGTATGTACCATCAGCAGAGCCATCAGGAGGGCCACAGAGCAAAGTGGTGGGAGGTGAGGAGGGTACTTCTAGCTCCTCCTGCTGCTCCTACAGCTGCAGCTGGGGAAGCCCACGGAGCTCCCTCACGCACCCTGCAGTACGCTGAGCCAAAGAGCTCCAGTTCTCCAGAACTGCTGTTTCCATAAACACTTACTGTTTTTATTTAGGTTTCAGTTTTTAAGATGTGAACCTCACTGATCCAAACATGGAATGGGCTCCCTGGACACATCTAGCACTGTTAAAAATGTTCCATGATTACGCACATGAAAAACCTTCTCACAAGTATATGCTACAAAACAGTCTGTTGTACAGCGTTCACACTTGCTTACAATCTTTCTACAGGCTTATCCTCTCACCCAGTTACTGCATGATTAACAGAAAGCTCACCGCAAACTTTGTTGGTTTTTTTTTTTTTCTTTTCAATAAAGAAGCTGAGCTACCAGAACAACACTGCTGTTATCTCAAATGAACTGCATGTAATGAACATTCTGCCTTTTTTTTTTTTTTTTTTTTTTTTTTTTTTATATAATATTTTTTTTTTTTTGTAAACTAGAATATGTTATTCTGGATTACTACAGTAGATGTTGCCTTTAAATGGACATAACCTCTGGGCAAGACAGGAAGGCTAATTCCTCTCAAAACCAGAATTATTGGGTTGAAGAATCTGTAAATATTATCTCATGCTTCTTTTTAGTCATCTTCCATACAGCTTAGGTAACAGCTTTGGGATCTTTAGTGCCCTTTATGTAGATGTTAAAAGGAGCAAAACTTTGAAGTAATTAATTTTTAAATATTAACTTTTTTTAACCAAACATGTATTAATTCTTTAGCCTGCTAGACAAGTCAGAATTTTAAACAATATACGACCAGAAACCCCCCCCACCAAACAACCACAATCAAGGTCCAAAAGTGCGATTTCTATACCCAATTGTTCCAGATATATTTATATGATTATTTTGGAGATATCTAAGCATGGGGAAGCAATAGAGAGTAATATGAGGAAATAGAAAGCAGGAGACACAGGTCAAGATTTTGTAAGAAATTACACGAAAAATCTTTTTGATCACAGTAGGGTCAACTCTTGTGGGCGAAGACAGACTGATTCGTCATTTTAACAGCATCCAGCATTTATGCTAGCACACTACAGCTCTAAAAGTAACAGCTCAGCCTAGGAGGTTAATACTAACTAACTTGACTTAAAAACCCATAAAACATCCCAGAAGTCAGAGTACACAGAAAGCTGAGCAGAGCTGGTTGTCCTCATTCCTGAAGTCCATTCGTTTTTTGGTTTTGTTGTGGTTTGGGTTTTTTTTTTTTTCCGTCCCCCTTAGGATAAAAAGGATTTCTTTCATTCTAATACACTGCTCCAGTGGTCCAGCCAAGGCTCACTGCTCTCTCTTGGTGAAAAACCAAGAGATTGTTTGGATGAAGGTTGTAACAATAACCGTGCCCTATTCATTTGTACAAAAAGAGGAGGATTTCTTTTAGAAAGATGGAAGTTCCAATATAATTTTCTGGAAATGAACAGGCCTCCACTGAGGTATGAACACTTTTTTAAAGTTTTGTTTTGTTTTTTAAATAAAAAAAATGCCACCAGCCACAGACAGCGTTATTTCTTTTACAGAAACAAGGAACCTTCTGTTCCTTGACCTCTCATTAAGAAAGTGGTCTCTGACCACAGTAGCATGTTCTTTAAACAAATCATGTTCTGTTTTTGGCATAAGACCATATTCTAATAATAGTCTCAATTATCACTTACAAGGCACAATTACCATCCTACCCATACTGTCAGGTAGTAAAAGCGTGTTTTGGTTGGTGGGGTTTTTTTGTTTGTTTGGTTTGGTTTTTTTTTTTTTTAAATGGGAACAACCAAATACATGCAGATTGCAATCTACAGGCTCACTGAATAAATTCTAACGGTGAGATAGATGAGATGATACAAAAATCATGTAACTCTGAACTCCTAAATGGAATTAACAATTTGTAGTAAAAAAAAAAAGGACAGATCTTTAGCTCTAAAAAGTTCACAAAACTTAACTGAAGAACAATGCAATTTAATGCAGCAAAAGTTTTCTTCCTTAAGAGGTGAGTAATGAAACGGAAGAGAGGCATGATTTCTGATTGACATAGGAAACAAAGGCGTTCAACAGCACTGCTTTCTGCATTTGCCTGTATTCCATCTTTAACTTCCAAACCTGTGCCGCCTTCTGAGCTTTTTGTCCTCCATCATCCAGGCACTCAATGGACATGGTTCTTGGTCTCTATTGCTCTGCTAATTTTTCCAGTAAGATAGGAAGTGTCCCCTCCTATAAACTGCCCTATGGCTACAGACACCACACTGAGGTAACAGGTTATCTTGAAGTCAAATGTAAGTTAGCACAGATAATAAAGGCCTATTAATGTCATCTTCTCACAGTTCCTTTGAAGCAACAAAAATCAGACAGTTTCATTAACAGAAATATGCAATTGTTACCTTTTAAGTAACAGGCATGCTACTTGGCATTCTGATTCAGATTTTCCGTGACTGCCTGAGGAAAAATGGGTCTGTGCTGCTTCCACCTTTGTATTTAAACAGCTACAATGAATCTCAAGACAATATGGATCTCTTGAGCGCCGCCTGCATGCTCTGCTGAGGCCTGTACATCACTCCTACACAACCCCATACTTGAAAGATTCAGAAGGAAGAAAATACAGAAGTTACAGTCTCCCTGAAGTCATCTGACTCTGCTCACAAACATATTGCGTAGATAAACAATGAACACAGGCACAGATGGTTAAGAAAAGGAAGCCTAAAGAAATAATGAAGTAATTTAACATTTAAAATTACTTTGAATTTAAATAGCTCCCCTTCACTTTAGAATTAAAATGCTGGCAAAGTCTTTGTGAAGTAGATTTTATAAATTCTAACAGTTCAACAGAAGAGACTTTGTCATTACGGTTTAGTAGATACAAATAAATTATTCATTAGTAGAACTCACATTTGGGTTTTATTATACTCTGTAAAATATACAGGAATCTTGAAGTACTGAAAGAGTGCAGGTAAATACAGTATTCAAGCAGTCACTATTTCTATGTACATGCTCGTTAATTCTTCAAAAACCCCACAAAATTATCAAATAGATCAAAATATTGTCCCGTGTTTCCACACGATGTTCAGAAAACCAGCTGATAATTTACAATATCATAAAGATTTCCAGTTTCACAATACAAAAAGGATAAAAAGGAAATTGAAATCAGTTTGTAGTAATTTATTTGTACTTTACCAGGACATGCAAGGATCCCTTGCATGTACATAAACAAATTCACTTGAAAAGTAACAGTTATAGTTAAAGCAGAGCCAAATGAAGTAAATATTCATATTTAACAGCCAAAACTTCAGCTTACTTATGTCAGTTTTTCATTCTTCAGGCAATTAAAAAAACCACAGTAGTCTGTTATAAATTAAAAAAAAAAAGTCGGGCAAGTCTGAACTACATTACAGGGACCTGTTTCTGCTGTTTATTTTCTAAACGGAGCACAACAAAGATACACAGCTCTTCCCACAAACCAGACACTGTACTTTTTTCTCTAAAAGGGAAATATACTTTTAAATTCACCTCCCCCCCATTGTAACTCCAGGATTTAAACAAAGAAAAAGTGATAGGGATTTACAATTTTAATCTTACATACAAATTTATGACATAAGGAAGTGGACAAATTATTGAAAAGAACTCAGTCACAACAGGGCTATCAAGACATTTCATTTGAATTTTTTATGCAGTTTCATAGTTTCCAAGTTACTCCTGTATTTTTAAATTAAAAAATCTCAATCCAAAACCCAAAAGTTAAAAAAAATAATCTAAAACTGTGCAACAATTACTGCTTCCCTCCCACATCTCCCACCCTTTCCCTTGTTTATTACACTGTACATTTTTCACCCTGACTTCACCTTGTTAGCTGGTTTAATTTTAGTATTATAAAAGTATGACAAGTTCATTTTCATTTTACCTAAAAGAAAAACAAAACAAAAAAAGTACATCTGCTTTCTTTCATCATACATTTAATAGTGTCGGAAGGCTCTCAGATGATTAAAAAAAATAAAAATCAACATTTAAAACCAAATCTAAGCTTCTTTTCCAGAAGTAATTAAGGTTTGGTTGAAAAAACTTCTCAAATAACCTATTCCAGTTTTCACAAAAATGTATTTAATTAAAAAAAAAAATCTTTAAGTTATTTGGTCCTTTGGCAATTTGCAGCACAAACAATGCCTACTGTACCAAACTCATTTATTGCCTTCAAAATGGTTTTAGTTTTATTGATAATATTTAAATCTAGCATCCTTTGTGTTGTACAATAGTGTTGTTCATTTACATCAAGTAGGGTGCCCAGTCTGCAGAAATTACTCCCGGCACCAGAAGCAGAATGGTAGAATACAGTTAAATAAAACAGTTTTGACATTCTTTTTTTTTTTTTTTTTTTTTT
>VYXH01004329.1:927405-940717 GCA_013397275.1 Burhinus bistriatus | reverse complement strand
GGGGGGGGGGCAACCCCCATACCTCCCCCCCAGCTACTGCTTTAATTTAAGACACATTAAGGTATGACACAAGAGCAGGAGCTCTTATGCTTTTAAAAGCACAGCTTCAGAGGACCACAGATGTCTTACATGAAAATATGCAAATAAGAAGTCAATAGATCTAATTTTCTTTTGTTCTTACAAGATATAGGATTTATTGTCTATGATAAAGCAGTTACTTTTTCTTACTTCTACGTGCCAAAAACCTCTAAAGAGCCAGAAGCTTGAGACCAGTAACTGAGATCTGTAATTTATACTTGCTTTTAAAAGCTAACACCAATATACCTATCATGACAAAATGAATGGTAATTCAATCCAGCTCCTTAACAGGTGAAAATTATAGTTTACTGTGAGCATTATGTTTTTCTGACCGTTTTCAGTATGCCAAAGCTAGTGTATTTATAGAGCATGCATTATAAAGCTACAAATGCAAATCAAACACTTTGGTGCCATGACCTGCACTGTTCTCAAAGTTTTCACTCTCCTTAAACTTCTACTACTTTGCTAAAATGGCCCATTACCAACACACTTTTTTCTATAGGGAAACCTACTGCAAGACTCCTATGAAATTTCCAACAGGTTATTGCTTTTCAGTGAGCTCAGTTTAAAACCATAGTTCCTTATAGGGAAACAAAGTTAAATTTTTCTTACCATTTTCATCTACAGCAAGTACACTTGCTCCCTTCCCTAAAAGTTCTTGAACTACAACTGTTAGTCCATTCCGAGCAGCAACATGCAGAGGTCTGTGAAGAGAAGCAAACTCATATATAAACCTTACAACAAGATACTAAGTAAGATAGGTAGCTTGCATCTAGTTAAATGACTATTGAAGTATTTATACTTGTATGGTATTTACACATTATATAAATATTGTAGATATAATAACTAAGATGGGGAAAACAGCAGATCTCTTTTCTTATTGCAAAAAAAAAAAAAAGTACAATAACAATTGTGCACTTTCTTCTTTTTATGGCACCACACAGTGAGGAAGTAGCTACTCGAAAAGTCCTGCCTGCTTATGAACTTCATCATGTTAAAAAGTTAGAAACATCTAGTACCCTACTGTTGATAAATCCTTCACTGAACTGCTGTAACAGATATCATCACATCTAAGAGTTACTGTAAATCACTGGCAATAATAATTTGAATACTAACAGCAGAATAGTAGTCACATTTTACTGCATGTAAATGCTTGTAAGAGATGCAGAAGCATTTCAACAATCTGCCTTTTAGAAATCACTGTATTCCATTGTGACTAGACATAAAAAAAGTATTTTACAGTATAATGCATGAAGCAAGAAAAACAGATTACTTGTAAAACCCCCAAACTATTAACCAGTAACTTTCTTTTGCAGTGACTTGATCTAGCAAGGAAAGTGTAGCTTTACTTCAAATATTCTAATTGTATCTTTTTCAAATGCAACAGTTTTTCAAAATTGGTTCCCACTGACTTAAATAAAACCCTACCACCACTCAGCAGGAAACAGAATAATCAGCTTACTTCCCTTCTGCTTTATATTGCTCTTCATTTGTTTTGAGATTCTAAAATTGTTTGAATTAACTGTAAACTGTATTTTGATTTGGAAACAAGTGCCTTACTTAGAGCCCAGAAATGCAAAACATACAAATAGAAACAGCTCTATCTATGGTGCTTATATTAAAGTTTTAAAATTCAAGAAGCATACTAAAAAACGTACTGTAATTAAAATAATTTTAATATAGAGGCCAACAATTTGAATACTTATCTTGCCACAAAGTAGGACATTGTTTAAACTGTTTACAAAGTCAGTTTAGTTATTAAAACACATTTGCTAAACCAGTAATATTTTAAACAACTTTTAAAATCTTGCAATTTATGTAAACATTTCATGGAGGTGCGAATATGTACCTATTTTTCCCCATGACATCTCTTGATCAGACTATATGAGCCAAGGCATGTGGGTGGAATTACGTGAGCCTGTGGTAGCAAACTTTCCTACTTCTGTTCCCATCTCATTTTGCTTTTCCTTCTCTCAAGACATCCCCACTTCAAGCCAGAAGTGAGGCAATCAATCCCTTTCCTGTTTTCTGGTTATTTCATGCTGCCTGAGGTGAGCAGCAAGAGCAAAGGAAGAAGTCTTAGTATCTTAACTCCTCATTTCAAGCAGATCTCTGGAATAGCTGGAAGAACTGTAGGAGTTTGGACGTGACAGATTCCAGAAGGGATGTAAGACCAGAGAAATACGCAAATTGCTTACAGGTTCCAGTGTTTTCTTTCTAAATGGTCTGTGATGGTGTTATTAAAGCAGTCTAACAATTCATGTACATAACTCAGCTACATATCAGGTGTCAAATATTGCCTATAAGACAAATACATTCTTTGAAAGACAAAAAATGCAGAAGAGTAATTTTAATAGCTCATCCTGATATATATTCCCCAACATGAAATGCAACTACATTTTTAAGTTTTCCTTACGACTGAGCTAACAAAATAGGCTTAATTCTACTTGGGAGAAGATATACAGGAAGAAGAATACTGTATTCTCCACAATACTTAATAGAAAATAGTCTTTCATCCTAGTAGGAATAGGTGTCTTTTGCTAACAGAAAGCATGCTGAATAATAAAAGCATACTTCAGCTAGGGTTGTGTTTTGGTTTTTTTTTATTAGCTAGCTTTGAAGAGCAAGTCTTAGTTTGCCTTGAATGAGTTGTTAACTGAAGAGAATTATAATTGAAAATGTAGATAACTTATAAAACATAACAATATGGGTTTACAGGTAATCTCAGTAGATTGCAGTAATTCCACACAGAATTCCCTGAATCACAATACTGTAAGACTTATTTATCATTCCTTTCACCCGGCTAAAACCAGAACTTCCATTATGAGCAGAACACCATTTCACTTCAAGTCAGATCAACTCTAGGTTCTTATGAAGTAATTAAAATTCAACAAATTTGGGAAAAAATTCTGAAAAATATTCCTCTTTATGAGCAAGATACACACCAAAAACTCATCTGTAAGACACACTCACTGCTGATACGTACGTTTGCAAGGCTGCATTGGTGGCATTGATGAGGTTTCTATCCGTAATCTTCTCCAGTATTAACAAGGCACTAGTTTCATGACCCTTAATACAGAACAAACATCTGTCATATAACAAATACTCTTCATTGTTTTCAATGCCTTTTCAAAGTAACAAGTTAATATTTGCAAACAGGCCATGGTAACACAAAGCTCAGCACCGGTAAGTCAGACTACACACCCACCTTGCTGCAAGCCAAATGGAGTGCTGTGTTCTTAGAACTGTCTTGCAAAGTCAGATCAGCTTTAGCACTGCTAACCAGCACCTCTGGGGAGAAAAAGATTTGTATTAACTAAAAGCATATTCCTTAAAGTCTTCATGGCTTACATTTGTGCAAAATGAAAACACAGTTTTAACAAAATATATCCACAAAAACGTTAACTATAAGGCAACTTTACCCACAGTAAGATTGACAAACCTAAGAGCAGAAATATATAAAGCTTTCTCTTTACCAACTGTATTCGTCTGTCCATTTTCTGCAGCCATCATTAAAGGTGTTTTCCCAGAAGAATCTACAGCATTTACTTGAGCATTGTGACTGAGCAGAAGCTGTAGACACTCAACGTGATCTGTAAAAGCTGCTGCATGAAGCGGAGTTCTGCAACAGATCAAAAGACAATATGGCCATGGTCAGCCATGCTTTCTACTTTATCCAAAGGGGCATCCTGACTGTGATCCTGCAGATACAAAAGACTGGGCAGTCCCTCCCACTGATCCTTTGGAATCAGTGTGGTTGGAGTTGTGACTGCTGCCTTTAGAAAGTCACCTTCAAATTTCAAAGAATTCCCTCTATGTAATAAGAATTCCCTCTATGTAGTTTATAACAGAGATACAATTTGATTCAGAAAAATTAAATGTGCACAAAATACTACCCACAACATGATACAATTGAAAACATGCTCAAACTTGTCTATATAATAAAAAGCCAATTCAAGTTTATTGAATCAGAACAGGATTTTTAAAAATCTAAAATTTATCTCTAGCACAGAATAAAAAAAAAAAAGATCTTCAAAGAATAAAAACAGAGGGAAGGGGGAATTAACGTAAGTAGCAAATACAAAAAACTCAAATGATTACAGAATTTAGCAGAGCCACTCTATTACATTACAAACATTGTTCCACTATGCATTTACACTCTTACCTTCCTTTTGAATCTGTTGAATTTACAATACCAGCACCTAGTGTATCAATTAACATTTCTGCAGCACCTTCATTGTCATTTATCCTATAACGAATTAAACAGGCTGTTACTTACAGAATGATAAATCTTTTGTTATATACAGCAATGAAATGTATGAAGAATAATTTTGCACTTCCTTACACAGCACAATGCAACGGACTGAAAGAATTTCCTTCCATTTTCTGGAAAACTTCCTGTTCCAGGAGGAGCTCTACACAACTGTCATGACCTAAAGTAAATGTAAGAGTTAGGTATTTAAAAAAAAGGAAAAGGCCTATTTATGGATTACAACAAAAATACGTATCTAAATTAGATTAAGCAATATTTTATTTGAAAGTTTCAAAGACATACTGATTATATTTGATAGGGCTACATTTAGGAACTAAGACATTTTTAGAATCCTCAAAATCAAACTGACATTTAACACTGTAAACTTTGTGAAATTTAGAAGGGATCTCATGCTGTCTGAAGAACACCTAGAACACTTAATTTAGTTCTTTACACCTCCACGTTTTAAACTCTTCTGTACATTCACCATTTAGTGTACATGAAAGTGTCTCCACCATTTGAGGGTTATTTTTATTCCACTGTCTTGCTAAACCCAAAGAAAAAACCAAGTCCATAATCATAACAAAAGCTTAAGAAGCACATGTTCAACCTATCATATTATTATTTTCAAAATTCTATAGCTGCTGCTGTACAGGTAGCTAACAATTGTAACTAGCTGTTTGATCTTCAATGCATATATATAGAGAACCTTAGTTCAACATTCACCAATGTCTGAAGATTTGTATTTTCACAAGTCCTGTCAAATTTTCATTCTACAAATCAAACATATTTCAGTTCCGTTTTATTCAGACACTGTGGTCACTCTGAAAATGGACCAAGCTGGATGAGTTTAATTTTATGAATGTGATAAAGAGATGTTACTCTAGCTCAAATTATCAGTGCATCACTCAGTTGCTTCAGCTGTGAAGACAGTCTGGTTAGTTATTTAAAAAGAATTGGTAAATAGAAGCTCTAAACCCTTACTTCTTGATCTTACTCTATCACGTGATTCAGAGGTGAAAATGAGAACCTCTACTATGTCGGAAATGAACACATAAAACAAAATCTTGAGCAAAGGAGCTGAATGAATTTCCTACCTTTCAAGGCCTCCCTCACTCCCAAATCCAAGAAAAGTATCAGTGAAGAAAAAAATAAATTCTTGTTGAATCACTTTTACATACTTTAGCCTCTTACATCTGCCAAGGTTGATTTGAAGCAAGTTTAAAAAAAGATCTGAAACCATTAATCTGAAACCACTCCTCCCAAGATTCCCTGTGAAGGATATTTTTTGGGATGTGTGGCACATTTCTATTCACAGGTACTATGCTGAATTTCTTGAAAGGCTCCTTGAGGCATAAAACTAAGAAGGCACTTTATAACAAAAATGCAGTACAAAAATAAACACCTCATATTATGTATTAGATGTTAATGCATTCCCTCTCAAGATATCATGTCTGTCGCATTGTCACATTGACTACCACAAACTGAAAGTGGACAGACGTTATATGTTGCTTTTATAAGTAGTAATAACTTCTATCTCAATACCAACAAATACATTTAGACCTGTATTTTAACTTTAATGTATTTTACCATTATAGCAGGCCCAATGCAGTGATGTATAGCCGTGATTGTCTGCTATTGCAGGTACTGCATCCACAGATGTAGCTGACTGCAGGAGAGCTCCTAGAACACCTATATGTCCACAAGCGGCTGACAAGTGTATAGGGGTTCGCCCCCTACAGTCTCGTAATAAGGACTTAGCACCATGTTGAAGCAACGCTTCCACACATTCCTCGTGCCCGGTAACTGCCTGGGAGAGAAAGACAGGAAATAGTAAGTTTGCGAATATTCATGTATATAAGCCAAGGTGTATAACTAAAGCAAGCTAACTTCAGGCAATTTTCTACATTTTTAAGTAATAACAAAATAAGCACAGTTATTTTTATTCCTGGAAATAGACATTCTGTTGGGAAAATAGCAATGTATTATAATATTGATGACAGAATAACGTCTTGGCATAACACTGAATGAACTGCTAATCTCTAGGGCTCATTCAATTGTCTTATCTGGCAGAGACTATAAAAAAAAAAATATTTGGCATATTGCATGCATCACGCTTTTCTTCCTCCCATTAACAGTACCCCCACCCCGTAACAAAATGTTGTACTCTGGGACCTCTCCAGTCAATATTTCACAGCAAGATTAAGAGACTCTGGAAGTCCAAAAGAATTCTGAGGGTACATAGCAAACAGGCAAAAGCTAGGCTTTTGAAAGCAACTAAAAAAAACAATAAAAAACTAAGAATGGCAAGATGAGAATAATGAGAAATTCACTACCACTACATTTTAAGTCTGTATTTGAAATTAATATGTATAAAACTGTAAAGAACAGAAAAGGAATGTTCTCTTACCCCTCTATGTAATGCTGTCCTTCCCCACTTATCTTTGGCATCTACATTTGCTCCTTTGTTAAGGAGTGAATATACGCAGTCAGTGTGCCCATTGAGAACTGACAACATCAGAGGAGTCCTAAGCAGAGTGCGAAATAAAGCGTTATCCACATGGAAATTTAACAGACTAGCACTCAGCTGAAATATAACAACTACTATCATTCTGGACAAAATTTACATCATCAACGATCTTCTCTAGCACTACCTTCACTCCAAGAATGCTACTCATATTTGCTTTTTAGATTCAAGAAAATAAATTAATATCCCTTAATTCAGAAGTCCTGATTAAGTTACTAGAATCCATTTTTTCACCATCTGGGCAATAAGACACATTTTAGTTTCCTCCCAACTGAGCAAGAACGTTTTTCACTGCCAGCACTACATTTATTGCAAAATATATAGTCGCATTTGTCCTAGTTCAAATATCATCCCTCTTTAAAGCAGTAAATTAAAAATCATCCAAGTAAAATATTTAGTTTTTCCTTTTATAAAATGCAATAACTTGTGACGAACAGAATATGTATCGTTTAAACTCACTGTCCATTTCCATCTTGAATGTCCACTGCATTCTGTGGTTCTGCATTTCCTATCAATAGCCGCAAACATTCCGAGTGACCATTCGTAGCTGTAAAACATCATATAAAAATACGAGTTTTACATTAATTGCCTTTGAGTATACAGCTCAAACAGAACAGTAACCTGCTCAGACTAAAGCCCATTAGCTTGAGAACCCACTGTACAGCTTTACCATTGTTATAACTTAAACGAAAACCAAAAAAATATAAACACTAGGAAAAGTATTTCGGAAATCAGGCATTCTCAACTGTATAGTGTTAGAAGTAATTGATTCCAACTGTCAATTGCCAACAGGTATTTATTTTTTTTACATACAAATGAGGCTGCACACATTAACCATAATTAGAATATATGCTTATACAACATCTACAAGAAGGAATAATTAAATATCGTAATTAGCATAACTTTTGCTTGTTTAAGGCACAGGTAAACACATACCTAGCCAATCATATACAGATTTTCTTAGCAAGTGTAGCGTGTGCACAGTTATGAAACAATAACTGCAATCACATTTAGAAAGAGGGGAAGGAAATGTAATGCATAGAAGTAATTAACCAAGCAGTTAAAAAAAAGGAAAAAGAAAAGAAACAAAAAAATTGAGAAATCACATTTAAATGCAACTCATGAAAGAGAAATCATTGCTTGTTGGAGGAGAAATTATTTCTGACATACAGCTGCTGTATTCAGTCCACATAAGAACAGCAACAATTCATGCTTCTCTAGCTGACAGAAATGCTAACAGAAGTTAGGAGAAGCTAAATAAAATAGAAGAATACAGCTTGCACTCATGGACAACAAATGACGATGTTTTGTACATAATGCTCTTTTTACTGCAACATTTCTGTAACACCATAACTATAAACGTCAATTTAAATAAGCCTATTTTCAAAGGGAGGAAAAAAAATAAGAATATAGTACAAGTGCTAGACTTTGAGAATGGTAGGTCTGCAGAAGTTTTCTAGGAAATGTAGTGAGAAAATATTGCAAAGGATTGCTGTTATTTTGAAAACACTCAGGAGTCATTTAAATCCTTGGAAAAAACCCCAAAGTATAGTTTTCATGTCTCTTCTCAAACTGACAAAATTCTCCAGGACTCTAGTCATTTTTAGAAGTATTTCACTGCCAAGACAGGCAACACAATTCATGTATCTAAATTTGGGCCTACAGTTTGGGCTGCGTGAAAGATGAGGACAGAAACAGGAACATGTCACTGGCACCTGTCAACATAGCTAGCCTGGCTAGTTGAAGGGACAAGGACAATGCACCCTTCCAGAGAACAGCGTGGAACAGCACCCCTCGAGATGAAATGATTTATTGGGTTAATACCAGTTTCTACCCGCAACTGCTTTGTTAAACCTTTCTCAGCATAGCATATACCTTAACAGTCATTGTCTACTCCTAAACACCGTTTCTTAGAACATTAATGATAGAGACTTCTAAATGTGAAGATGATCCACTTCAAAAGCCAAAATTTTAGAGGTTAGCAGTTAGCACATACCTGCAGCATGGATTGGGGTCCTCTTTACAACGTAGTCTTTCACCAAGATTGATGCTCCCTGATTGATGAGCACATCTACACATTCCACGTGTCCTTTAAAGGCAGCAAGATCCAATGGTGTCCTTCCGTTATTATTCCTAACATCAAGGTCCAGCAGCGACTGTACCAGCACTTCCAGAGCTTGATGGTGACCATGATAGGCCTACAAGAATAAAATAATCCTTCGGTTTTCCCATCCTTCACATTTTTCCCTTTCTTACCAGGATTACATAAATGAAACTGCGAAGATAGTATTTTTGGTTTAGCATGTGGAAGTGCTAGTGATGCAGCTCTTCCACACTCCTCCTCTTGGTGGGTTTTTTCCATTTTATCCTTTCAGTCAGCAACTGAAACTACTTTCAGAAAATTGTCTGTCTCCAGTTGGTATAACTACCAGTATTTTGAATACTGCATATTTCATTGCTTTATGTTATAGTTACATCACCCTCAGATTATTTCAAGCGAGGAACATATGCAAACTTAACTAATTCCTATTAGTTTTAAAAATAAAATATTTAAAAAAGAAAAAGCCAGTAAAATTTGTAAGTAAAAAAAATACAGTACAAATAGCTACATAACTGGTAAAACAGAAGGGACTTACGGGATGAATATTTAAGAGATCAGAATGGATATACAAGGATAAAAAAATAGCATAGAGAATACTCTGTAGGCATGTGTCAAGACACTGTCAAAGTTAGTAATGAAAATAAACATCTACAACTATGGTTTTATAATTTCCATAAAAAATTTTAAATGTATACTCATGGATACATAACCTCTGCCCCCAAACAAAACTAATTTCCAGGAACAGTCTCTTCTAACTGCTTTCATTTACCAGTATAAGGTTACTTTTTACTTTGGCCATATATATACACAGACAGAGACACGTATATATACACACTGCATGAGATTTCAGCTATTTTCAGAAAGTACACTGTGGTTTTTCAATTGCTCTAAGTCCAGTGAAAAGACGAAGGCTACACATTGAGCTGTGTACTCTGTATTTTGAGTGTATTTGTATGGAAAGTTTCATCTGGTCTTCTCCTACGCTACTCTTTGTGCAAATCTTTCTAGAAGAAAAGTCTTCTAAAAGTTTCATTAGTATATATTATAACATAAATCTTAACTAGAAGATTCCAAATGAAATCTGTTCCATGAAGCAAGTTTGAAGTGAAATGCAGAGTCGCCCTGTATAGCTCATTCAGGAATATTAGTACATATTTTTGTGTTTCATTTATTCTTATTGACCTATTTAAAAAAATCCTGAGTGAATAAACCTATGTCAACAACTGCTCGCAATTAGATGGAGCTATCATCACTAAAGAATAGAATACTTACAGCTAAATGCAGTGGACTTATAGGCGCTCTGTTGTCTGAATCATTCAGCATGTCAGTACCTGATGTTTCCATGAGCTTAGCAGAGAGAGAAAAGTCAGAGTGAGTGCAAAAACGCCTCACCTTTAAAAACATCCAGCATCAATTGCTACAGTTTTCAGTATACACAGTTTGAAAAATAAAGGAAGAAAAATAGGAAGAATAATATAGGATTACAGTTTCCTTAGGAATTCTAGATCTCCTTCAACCTTTTAAAGAGTTTGAGTTGCAATGATTGCAACCCTTCCCCCATACTCGTCTCCCAAGCACAGTTGTTTAATTCTGCATAACAATGTAATAATGAAATCAGAAGCTAATTATTATTTTTCCTGAAGCAGCCATATGAAACAATGTAGACGAAATGCATACAAAGGGAAGACAAAGACAGGTGAGAACAGCTGTAGTAGGAAAAAAAACACCCGACCAGACCAAACAAGTAAGCATTTAGATTAGGTGAAAAGTCAGCAAAAAAACAATACGAAAAGCCAGAAAGCAGGATTGATTTCTCAAAATATAAAAACATTTCCCAAAGAGAAGAAGCGCACCCAAAAAAGGCACAAGCATTATAAAATAGGCTTAAAATATCTATGTATATACATTTCTATTTGTTACTTTGAGATGTGTTCTAAAGTTTTAGTTCTGGCTCTTTTTCAAGACCGTATTTATTTTAGTACACTAGTAGAATTAAAACATTCAAAGCATTTGAAGAACACCAAATACATTCAGATCACTAAGTTTTCATTATCACACTTTTATAACATGGTCATACAAATGTTTAAGTAAAAAAAAAAGCTTAAAAAAGAGTTTCTATTTTAAAATTTCGAATTGCAATTAAATCCAAATTGTAATTGAAATTAAATAATACATCTATGCATTGAAGAAATGGCTGAATAAGTCTAACAATAAGCAGTATTTTTAAAATTACATGTTCCCTTTCGCTGTACAGTAGTACTTTAACAGTGAGAAATAATACACACTTACAACATCTAGAGGCGTTTCGCTTGCAATCTGCAATTAAAAACATTCAGAATTCATGTTTGAATACATTAGAATATAAAAGTATAATTTCTATAAAAATACTAAGTTGTATAACACAGAGAAGATAAAATTAGCATATCAAATAACATACACATTGCTGCAAAGAGATTAATAGAAAATACCTGAGGCTTTAGTATCTACAATTCTATTTGTTAGTTAATATAACTATGTAAACTATTTTAAAAGGCACCCTTACTTTACAGGTTTTCCCTATATTTGAATTTGCTCCTTCAAATGACATTTGCAAAATTTAACACTTCTCAGTGGGATAACCTGTGGTTATTTTATTTCAGCCATCAGGAAAAAGTTTAGCAGTATATTCAAAGTTAAGAAACAAAACTATTATCCCACATCCTCAACCAGTTATCTCTTCATCTCAGAATGTATTACCTTTTTAAGCTCCTCACCTTGCCCCTATTTTAAGAGTACCAAGCGCTTAAATATTTATCCTCACAGGGGCTGAAAAACACTATTGACCTAGCTTACAGATGAAGAACCAAGCTGGAGGAATCCCCTGGCCTCTGCATCATACTCTGTAAGAGCAGCTGTGACAGCTTTCATCTACGATACATTTTCTTACCAATTCAAGACATAAGCGATGACCATAAGCAGCTGAATAATGAACTGCATTGTATCCTTGTTTGTCTCGGATCCCCGGATTGGCATCGTTTCTTAGCAAGTATTCCAGGCACCTATTTAAATTGACATACACAACCATATATCTAAATGCTGAATTTCAACTTTATGCTAAGTGATAAATTGTTCCAATTCAACTGGAAAATAGAATACAGCACACAGGAACACTGATTTAATGTACAATATTGGCTAGGACTAGAGAATACCCAACTCATTACACCGAGTTTTAAGGTCAATCACAAAGCTGCCAAAATTTGAAAGAATCCTTCTCTGCAGACATCCCGCATCCTCTGAATTACCTGACTTGGTTAAAACTAGTATTTCATGGCTATTTTCCTCGTGGCTAATACAATTGCACTTACCTTTGTTAATATGAATTATTACTATTTTTGTAGGTTTTTCTGTATTGGTACATTCTTCTGTACTTAATACAGAAGGAAGAGAACCAACAGCCAAGTGCTTCATGGTATGCATCCAAGAGTCACACACACATACCCTTCCGCTACTAGACACTAATTTATCGATTTATTTATACAGCACACATACTTAGTTGTTGGCATACTTATATCCTACCATTCCTTACTTTCATTACACAAATGCACACAGCATGGGGAACAAACAGGAAGAATTAGAGATCTGTGTGCAGTCACAGGGCCATGACCTCATTGCAACTACTGAGACATGGTGGGATAGCTCACATGAGTGCAATGCTGTCACGGATGGCTATGTCCTCTTTAGGAAAGACAGGCCAGCAAGGTGAGGTCATGGAGCTGCTCTTTATGTGAGAGAGCAACTGGAATGTACCGAGCTCTCCCTGGGCACGGATGAAGAGCGAGTTGAGAGCTTGTGGGTAAGGATTAAGGGGCAGGCTAACATGAGGGACAATGTTGTGAGCATTTATTACAGGCCACCTGATCAGGATGCAGAAGTTGATGAGGCCTTCTACAGGCAGCTGAGAGCTGCCTCACAATCACAGGCCTTGGTTCTCATGGGGGACTTCAAACAGCCTGATATCTGCTGGGAAGGCTACACAGCTAGGCATGTACAGTCCAGGAGGTTCCTCCAGTGCATTGATAATTTTTTGAGTCAGGTCGTGGAGGAGCCAACAAGGAGAGGTGTACTACTGGACCTAGTACTGACAAACAAAGAGGGACTGGTGGAGGATATTAAGATTGGAGGCAGCCTTGGCTGTAGTGATCATGAGAAGATCAAGTTCAGGATTACGTGTAGTAGGCATAAAACGACAAGTAGGGTTGCAACCTTGGACTTCAGGAGGGCTAACTTTGATCTCTTCAAGAAACTGCTTGGAGAAATCCCATGGGTTAGGGCTCTAGAGGGTAGGGGGGCTCAAGAGAGCTGGTTGATATTCAAG
>VYXH01004329.1:890283-926676 GCA_013397275.1 Burhinus bistriatus | reverse complement strand
GAAGGACAGGGAACTGCTGGAGAGGGTACAGCAGAGGGCTACAAAGATGATTAGGGGGCTGGAACATCTTTCTTATAAGGAAAGGCTGAAGGACTTGGGCCTCTTCAGTCTGGAGATGAGAAGACTGAGGGGGATCTCATCAATGCTTACAAATACTTAAAGGGAGGGTGCCAGGAGGATGGGACCAGTCTTTTTTCAGTGGTGCCCAGTGACAGGACAAGAGGTAATGGGCACAAACTGGACCATAGGAAGTTCCATCTAAACATGAGGAGGAACTTCTTTACTTTGAGGATGGCAGAGCACTGGAATAGGCTGCCCAGAGAGGCGGTGGAGTCTCTGACTCTGGAGACATTCAAAACCTGCTTGGATGTGTTCCTGTCCAACCTGCTCTAGGTGTCCCCGCTCTGGCAGGGGGGTTGGACTAGGTGATCTCCAGAGGTCCCTTCCAACCCCTGTGATTCTATGAAATTTGTAAGGCAGAACATTATCAGCACAGTTTCAACCACAGACACTCAGCCAAGAGGATGAAAAATAGGGTATTAAAGTCAGCTCCCTCTCCCTATTTTTCTGTTTTTGAGAGACGCCATGCATGCACACCAAACAATTCCAACCAATAACCCCACTTACTCATAATTTCACATTTTCTATCATTACAGCAACATTTTGCTAAGTCTCTAGCATGACCTTGAACTTGCTGGTGAAGCCATTTGGTTTATCTGAAGTGTACAACACGTCACCATCCTGTCCTCTCTCTGGGATTATGAAATATTTCTCCTTTATCAGTTAAATGAAATGCATGTGAAGCTAAGAAGTATATTATCTTGTTAAATCCAGCTTGGAATCATTCTTCCTTAGCACAGTTTCTCTGAAGGTCTCACAGATTAGCATTATCAGTAGTGACAAACAGGCCATGTGGATACACTGACACTATGAGGGGTTTAGTTCCCATTTATCTCACGGAAAATTGTTTGGTAGAAAGTTAAAGGAAATGTCAACATTTGTAGTTGTGTGATATGACTGTGCTGTGATGCCATGTGAAAAACTTGCAGTAGGATATGGCAGGTTTAGATTTGAAAGGCAGGAATCCTAACATGACCTTTGATCAATGCTGTTAAGAGTAGAAATGCGATCATTCAAAACCCTGGAGAACATTCAAACCTTGGAGAACTACAGACAGAAATCCCACAAAAGCAGCCATTTCCTGAGGGAAGACAGCATGAGCCTGCAACATCAGAACTCTTTGTAAGTTCTTTCCAGGAAGGGCCTGGAGCCAGCAGATGGAACAGAGCAAGTTCATCATCTGAATGATGATCCAGTACCAGCTGTGATGAAATGGAAACACATTTCATCATGAGTAAGACAGTTGTACTGGGTCAAGGGCCTGATAACCTCCTGTGCAACAACACCAATTTGCTGAAGTGAAGGCCTGACATTTGCTTTCCCAGACAAAGGTTGAAAGTAACAAACCAGGTGAGAGAAGATGAAAGGGTCAAAAAGCTGCAGGAAAATCTATGAAGAAGGAAGCGTCTAATTACAAAGTACTCTGTCTTATTACAAAATTGAGAAGAACAGGAGCGATACCAAGGAGCACTCTCACTTTCAGCATTTTCTGCCCAGCATAAAGGAGAAAAGGACTCAGGTAGGCAGTGAAAAAGGTAAAAATTCTCCAGTTTTAAAGAATAATGTATGCAACACAAGATGTAAGTAACTTTACAACAAGTTCAATGCATCTAACAAAAAGCTATCTGTAAAGCGTATCTATAGTTTTTAATCAACTAATTTGTGTTTTATTTGTCCAGTAAGCAAATGCCTGGATTTCATTAACGGCAACTGTGCTTGTATGTTTTATTTGAATTGAAAAGGGATGAGATTTTTGAGACTCGAAAGACAAGTCAATTTGTCCCATTGAGTGAGAATTCCTGTCCCTACATTTTATTTGTCCAATTGTCTAACTTTCTTTGTTAATTTTAATCAATGACTTTGTGTTAACATTCATGGCTCATTAAGAAATGTTAAACATCATTGGCCTTGGCTATCTAAATTTCTATACTTATGTACTTTTTCTATTTGTCCGCTCACAAAAACCAAAACACGCTAAATTTGCTTTTAGCAAAGCCTGCCAAAAATCCTTGAGTACCCAGGCTTTCCGATGCAAAAAAGATAACTATTTTTGGTGTTTCTTGTCATCCAGGAAAGAGATTAACTTTGTCTTTTTTGCATACTTAACTGTCCTCAATAGGCCTCTTTAAAACGAGATTAATCAAACTTTCTGAGAGCCCAGATAAGTTAAGTTCCAATTTATTTATTGGTGTACTGTCTGTTAAATAACTCTAACATAGAAAGAACATGTTTTTTTCTCCCCTAAGACGCTGCGTAGTTTATCTCATTCTGCAATCATGTTTCTCTCTCTAGTCTTGTCAAACTGAGGCTTACTGGTGTGTTTATTCCAGATCAGAAGCATTTGTTAAAGATACAAAAGAAATACTTCTAAACAGGAACAAACCAGAAAATAATTTTCAACAAAAATCCTTGTCCCTAAAATGTCTTTAAAGACGTGTGAACAAAGACTATAAAAATGCATATAAATATCTTTGGAATTTCAATATAGATAATTTCCTGACATTTTTTTTCCCAGGCTTTATGTTTCAACTCAGTAATCATTTTTAGCTTCATCCAATTTTGAATATGAGCTGAGCAGTACTGGTTTTCCAGCTGTTACTAATCATCTTGCTGCATCAATATAAAAAACTTCTCCTCAGGCCATTCTGCTTTGCAGCCTGTCTTCCAGAGAGCCAACTGTTAATCAGAAGGGCAATATCGCGTGGGTTCCAGAGACGATTCTTTGAGTTATCTCCCAAAGCTCTGCAGTATTGCCATCATCATTCTTGCTCATGCCTTTTATAAGACAGATGGCAAAACGATGTCATCTGAAGAACCATTATAGTCTGGAGGTTTTCAGAGCAACTGTGAAGCTAAAATTAACCCTAGCTCAACTTGTAAGAGGGCAATTAAAGTAAAATTCCTGCAAACTCCAGCAGGAATTGAAAGTATATCTAAAAAGCAGCAATTTCATTTTGAGATTTGGCTTTACATAAAAAAGACAAGTACTTTAAATATTAGTTAAATGGCCATGAAAGTATTCTTTATTTATCCTTCAAAACCCAATCTGTAAGTTCTATGCCACCTCGTTCCTATTGCTACCTCATCTTTTAAAAGGTGCTGTATTAAAACAAGATGATAATGGCACTAAGCAGCACTTTTCCAGCAAAGGTGTCACTGTATGCATTCGAAATGCGATGCTGCACATCAGCTTGTTTTGACCTGTGTATATGAGTGTGTGTCTCCTCAAAATAAATAAATAAATAAATAAATAGTCTGGAGCTTAAGTAACCTCATCAGTTTTGTGCTATCCATATAAGCTTCACATTTGAGTATTTAATAACTATGTTAGATATAACCATTTATGAAAGTTTCTGGATGCGTTTCATTAATAAAAGTGTAACTACTTCACAAAAATTTACACTAACGAGAGAGTTGTAATGCCAAACACGGACAGTTTAATCAAACACCAAATGGATAAAACATCTTATATTGAAACATCGAGTTTGTTTCTATCACAGTCTAGTTTTACAGTGTATTTGTGACTAACTACACAGATTTTAGGGCAATATTAAGAACCCTCCATGAAACACACCATCCTTCATCAGAATTTGATTTTAAAGCAAAATGACCCTACTGCTCACAACTGTCATAATAACTTCCACAAATTATATTTATGCAACCACTATGCAGCAAGTGGGATTAAAAACTCTTATTCCCAATGAATTTCTGAATTAGGACATCTGTATTATAGGACATAACCAAAAAATTACAATACATTTTACTATTGTTCATTTTTCTCAGAAATGTTTGTTACATAAAATATTTTATATACAATGAACAATCCCCTGTTAAGTTTAATCTTTAAAAATATTAAAAAAAAATGCATTTGGCAAATCTGAAGGCAGAACATACACGAAATTCACAGCTCAAACGTTTCTAAGGAGAAAGGCTTTAGTATGAAGCGTGCCACTTACTTCCCATCTGTGTCTGATGCAGCTGCATAGTGCAGAGGTGTACAACCCCTCTCATCAAGGTCATTCACACTAGCTCCAGATCCCACAAGGGCAAACAGGCACTGATAATTACAATTGGCAGCAGCATAATGGAGTGGAGTTCTTTAGTACACATTTAAATAAAAAGTACAATGGTAAATAACAGCAAAATAATATTATAGAGACAGAAAAAGCAAAATAAAATGAAACTTAAATCCTCCTTACAATTTTAACAAGTATTTGTGGTGAAGAATGCATCATTATAATATTTAAAAATGGAGCCATTTTCTAGGGGCCATATAATAATGCAGAACAATATCTAGAGAATCTATTTGCCAGCCAAAACATGCACAAATTTGTATTAAGGAAAGCTTTATATGAATTTCCTTGTGTAAACATATAGAGGAAAATCAAGTTTACATTAAAAATATTATTTTTAGTTAAGTAATTTCAAGCCACATGGAAAAATATGGACAAATCTAAGAACTGCATAGCAACTAAACAACGTCAAAATAAAATACAACAATTAACAATGTTTTCAAAGAACAGATCAGAGTTTTGTCTAGAAGAGGCAAGCTTTATTTATTTATTTTTAACTATACTAACATAGCAGAGGTATTGTTAAAGAAAACTTCTAAAAATATATCTTGTCTTCTTATAACAAAACCATGAAATATTAGTACTGATGTGTAATCTCAGAGGACACTTATTCCAGCTTCAAATACATAAACAATTCTCTAAATAAATCAGTTTGGATAAAATTTCAAAAGCACCAAGATGACTCAGAATTCCATTTTCTGTTTTTAAAAAGAGATTACTACTATAAATATCTCAATTTTGAGGAGACAATCGAGCACTTTAAAGTGTCCTACCTCTTCCCTCTCCCTTTAAATTACTTTTTCCCCATTTCTCTCAGTTTTTAACTATTTTAATCTTTTCCCTCTCCTGAAATAATTACTCTATGTAATATGCACATTAAACCAAAAACCAAAACAACAAAACCCCCAACTTTCAGTAACAAAAATTGTGACAATTAGTTGTTCCTTTCTTAGGAAAGAATGGAAGTGGAATTAAAGCAAAATACAACTTTGGATCCATAACATTCTCCTCAAGCCCTACTCCTGCCATTCACATCCTGGAAAATCATATTTTCCATCATGTGATGTGAGATTTTACACAAGTACTGATCAAGCCATCTAAACTTAAATAATCCTATACTAAAAATAGAAATTAATGTCATTCCAAAAGAGTTCAGTGCATGAACAAGGAAACAAAAAGGGATGGATATAATGAAAGGAAAAAGGTGAAGCAGTTAAAATAACAAATTTTTTAACATAAAAAAAGCTTAAAAATAGCAACAGATGAATAGGTTTGACTAATACATTATTTGGAAAACATCACTAATGTCCTTGGATGAGAGCAATTTAAACTCATTAGATCCATGTTACAAGCAAAAAAGGCTCATAAAAATACAGTTGAATATGGTACTCAGTCTTTAAAAACAAGACTAAACACCTACTTAACAAAACACAATAAATAAAATATGTTTGTAACTTTTGATAACATATGCTGAAGCACAGTTTATTAGAGACATTGTATCTTAAAAAAACATTTAAACTGAAACACACAGACTTGCCCGCACAGCAATATGCTACTTCTATAATACTTTTAAAGGCCCTTTACAATATACAAATCTAGAATGTCTTACCTCCCAAATCTGTCCTTTTTGTTGAAGTCTGCACCAGTATTTAGCAGAAGATTTAGGCACTCCAAATTCCTATTAAAGTAATGCAATATTACTTGCAATTGCAAATTTATTTACTTAATATTGGCGTCTGCAAATACCAGAACTGCTACATATATACATCTCATACATTATTTTTAATTGAACTGAACTATCATATGAAAATTTTGCTAAATATGTTTTTATATGTAAAACAGATTTCATAATTGCAGGACCAAAACAGGAAAGAATACAAATTACTTCAAGTCCATATATAGAAATTTTATTGATATCAAATGGCATGCATAAAAGCACGTAAACATTAACCTAATTTAATAGATATTTCAATTCTTTAAAGCAAACAAACAGTAACACCTGCACATCACATGCTTTTTATAACTACGATTCCAGCACAGAGTTTTAATGTATATTTTTTAAGGCCAAATATAAGTTGCAACATCAATATTTTACTTTTTAGTGTAATTCATTTTTAGTACAATATGATCATTATAATAGATGTACAATACCGCTTACAGTTTAAACACTATCTTAGTAACTTTCCTAAACTGGAGATGAATGAGGGAATGTGTCACAAATTATGTGTTTTTATATGAAAAGATAGCATTTTAACCATAATCATTTGCAACAAGGATGTATCTATCAAGTATCTCTTGACTTAGAATGACTACTTAACAGTATTACTTAAACAACATTGAAACAGAAAAATGAAAATATCAATATCATGGAGTTCTTGTGTCCCACAAAGTGTATCATGAAATTTATTACCCAATTCTTCCAGGCAATTTTGAGTAGCTGCTATAGAAAACCTACAATACAATAACAATAATCAATACGGATCACAACTCAAGTGATGAGCAAGTAGTTCTGACTACTTCATCCACCTAAACTCTGGAATCTAATTATGGCTTATATTAATTAATTTAGTTAGGTTGATCTTTTGTTTATGGATATGGTAAAAACATATTTCCCAAAGCTGCTGTTCTCGACCTCATGTCCTACAGTGATCTTAGCTGGGCATGCCATCTTTGAATGCTGTGAATTCTAAAAATTGTATCATCATCCATGGGAATTTAAAATAAAATTCAGTTCATCCCCGAGCGTAAACCTAAGGTAAGGCTGATGATACTTGGACACTGTACTCCAATAATTACTTATTAGGCTGAATATTTAATTTATTTCTATTGTTTGTAGATAGAATCCATCTTGAAATTATTTTCATGTTTACATAAATTCCAAGGGGAGAGGGCAGGAAAAGCACAGAGAGGAAATAATAAAAAAGAACAAGAACGATCAGCAATTGAAAAAAGAACAGTAAATACGAAAGCATGAATGCTTTTTTACATACCCTCCAGCTGCAGCTGCATGAAGACAAGTCCTGCCAAAGTCATCTGGTGTGTCTATGTCAAAACCTACAAATCAAGTATTTTGTAAAATCATTATGTAACGCCACCTTTCACAAAACTGCTCATCTACTCTAAAAAGAAATGCTTGCTAAGCAAACTTAACAGCTATTTGCAAAAAAGCACTTAAGCACTGAAAATTTATTTCATTTGAAACACATCCTTGCTATTCATAATACTTTGAAAAATAGGCGTTCAAGTAAAACTGAAAGGGATAATGTAAAAGACAAATAGCTGCACTGAGGCAAGAGGCTACATTCTTTCCTATCCTATTTGCCTACTAATATTTCATCGTAATTTAGTACTGATTATAAAATATATGAAGGTAATATGAAAATTTAAGAATGTTAGAATTTATCAGTTATGCAAAGATTTTTTTTTTTTTTTTTTTAATAAAGAGGGGGATGTCAGCATTACTAAATCCAGAAGTTACTTAAATTTCATCTTTGAGTTTAGCTCTTTAGACCCAGAGAAAGAACGTTGTTAAGCTGGAGTGAAGGCTGTAAATAGCAATTACTTGCTAAGGAGCCCTTTAGACAACATTGTAGTTTTCTCTTCCCCAAATGTGTGAACTATGGAACTTCGAATTTGAGATCACAAACTTCTAACTGTGCAATTCCATATCTAACCATATACTTCGACATGAAGATTACTGTTTAAAGCAGGTTTCAGAGCTACACTTTTGGTTTGAGAAAACTACTATATTTCTCCAAAGAGTCTTGCTCCTGTGTAACAAAACTTATCCATTAAATCTCCAGTTTTGGTACTTTTGCCTGAGAATGCAATTTTTTTTTTTTTCCTTCCCATTTTTAAGAATTGTTCAACAATAAATAGTGAACAACACAGGATGTCTTATTCAAGAGTACTAATATCCAAGACTGTTTTCCTACTGGATATCCCCAAAACATAGGTTTTGCATGCGCCAATACGTTCTCCTATTTCAACAGGCAGTGATATATGGCAAATAATTTAAGACAGTTTACCAGTCTTATTTGAAAAGTAGTCTTCAATGCCTTTCCACATCCCTAGGTTGCTTGTCTAACACCACTAACTACTTAAATGTCATTCAGTACTGGGACAAGGCAGATTGCTGATTTAATTTTTTTTTTTTTAAGGTCTGTTCATGAATATTAATGAATTTTAAAATCAGATATTATTAATTTACATAAATTAGACTCTTCCTCCCCAAACCAAAAGGGCACATAGTCTGCGGATACCAATCCGCACACCAACAGCATGTACTAATAAGCTGTTAGCGGTATCTAGTCTTTCCAGTCTGAAGGCTGAACGTACTCTTCAAGTCCTTATCTGCTCCAGGCTAGATTTACATCCAAGTTTGCTCAAGTCTTGTAAAAGTCTTGCAAGACTTGCAAGTCTTCCGCAGGGGTTCCTTTACCATATGGAATCTCCAGTAAGGGCACAGCTAGCACAGCACCACACGCAGAAAGGAGAAAGAGCCAGAGTATTGCTCATTTTGAGCACATCCACTTGAAATATAGTCAACTACAGGACAGTTCTTTCCTGGAGTGAATACTTGCAAGCTTGTCCATGACCGGACAGTGAAATAAAAAGCCTTACTGGTGTAGTTCTTCTCTCAGGCTTCCCTAGCAGACAATATAAAGCTGGGGAAGCAACTTCTTAGTCTTCCTTTGCCCAACCCTCTGCCCCCGACTTTTCTTTTTTCAAAAAACATAAAGTGCCTTTGTATTAATATAGAACCATTTAGTTTCTTCTTCTTCTGTTCCTGAAGCTTCCACAATTCTTCAGACAAATCTACTTTCTCAGAATTGCAATGGTTCAAAGAGCTCAGAATTCACACCAGAGCAGACTCTGGACAACAAGGGAAGTAACAACCTTACGACCCTCCCCAACTTGAGGAAGGAGTCAAACAATGAAAGCAAAGCACAGTTTGGGTTGCATTTAATTAACATTAAACTACCAATGGAACAGTTTCTTAATGTAGCAGTCCACAGAATCTTCAGAGCTATTAGGTGGCCACTACAGGAATAGGTAGGAATAGACCGATCTGTATTAAGCTAAAGGCATCATGGAACGCAAATGGAGGATGCCCGATGAAGTCATTTAAGAAAACATTAGGCTTTCTCCTTGAAGTTACATTATGGTCTGAACCAGACATCCCACCTCTATGGCCAACTTAAAAAGCATAAGCACAACATTTAAAAAGTTATAGATGCATTATTGCAATTTGGATTTTGTTGGGTTTTGGGGTTTTTTTTGTTTGTTTGTTTTGTTTTTGGTTTTTTTTTTTTTTTTTTAAGAAATTACTTCTGTAGAAGTTTGCATTCACTTTAACTATGGACTGTCCATTAAAAAAACAAGCACTGCCCCCAGGCTACTAGTGAAGTATAAAGATTTTTATGTGTTACTAAATTAAGACTTAATTAAAAGCTATTCTATGGGAAAAAACACAAGAGTAAAAAGCAGCTGTAAGATTTTTAGAGAGTATCCTACCTGATGACAGGAGCTTTCTGCAGCAGTCTGAAAATCCACTTAATGCTGCCAAATGGAGAGGAAACATCCCATGTATACCCCGCCTAAGATACACCATAATCAGGTATCACAGTTTCATTACAATTAAAATAAAACAAACATGATTGTGTGCCAAAGTGCACATGCATGGTGGGTTCAGCAAACCACCTAATTAGAATACTGAGCCTTAGGAAAACTTCACATATTAAACACTTTCTTACAAGCTAGCAGGATGCATTAAGACAGTGCAACAGCCTATTAAAACTTTCAGAGCTTTTACTCCAAATACATTAGAGGAAAAACCTATTTCTCTTTCTTTTTGTACAAACTGTGATGTACTGAGTAGCTACTTAACAGTACTGGATAATGCACAAAGTATTTCCTATTTCAAGTTGAAGATGATATTTAAAAAATAAAAATAAAAAAATCACACTAGTCTTGTTAATCTAATAGATACATTTCTAAATTCTCTCGGCTTGCATTCATGTCAGTGGAGTTACCTACTTTGCAGTGTCAGCACCACTCGTAATCAGAGTGTTGATTAATAGCTCATGGCCATATCTAGCTGCTATGTGCAAAGGAGTATTTCCATTCTTATCTTCACAGTCTATTTCAGCTCCTATAATAAAAAGTAATTACTAAGTAAGAACATACGTAGGCATACAGATACTTTTGTTAGAAAAACAGCACTGATGATAATTTAAGCAACATTAATAGCTGTCCATTAATGACTCTTTTGGATTTAAAGTCTACACAGCTTTTAGTGGTATTTAGTATTAATAATAAGCAAAATAGAGAGAAGCACTTTATTATGTAACCATATGAGACAAACTTTCTGCAACCTGGGTGATGGAAGAGAAATTAATATATTTTCCCGCATTACGAAATATAAACAATTCTTCAATGTAATTTGTCTAACTGTATAAGCAGATATGCCAGACTCCACCATTAACTGAACTACTACTGGACATTAGATATGAAAAAAAGTTCAGTACATTGTTATCAATACAAGAGGCGGAAAATATTCGTAATACTGGAAAGCTGATCGCAGAACTACTCCCTCACACTTTTTACCATTTTGAATGATGGTTTGAGATCTTGAAAATCTACCATGGATCGCTGTCATGTGCAAAGGTGTTTTCCCATCTTTACTCTGGAAAACAAAAAAAAACAACCCAGTGTTTACTTATGGCCAGTACTAGTAATCCACCAGAACTGACAAAAAAAACCCCCCACGACCTTCTTTTGTTTTCTTCTCTCCCCTCTACTGCCCCTTTAAATGGTTTCTGTGCACTTCTGTGAGATGGATGCTGGCGGTGACAAGTCAGCATGACAGAGCAAGCTTTTCAAAAGAGCTGCTCTTAATCACTCTTCCAGCTGTGAGTGACAACTCAATGATGCCCACTCACTCACAGTTATGCCTTTAGGATAATCACTCAAGAGGATGACGACAGCACAAAACTTTAGCAACAAGCCTATGTCCAACCCCCCCCCCCCCCCCCCCCCAAGTCTAAAACAAAAAATGATTCTTTAAATTAAGTTTGTTCCTTGAAAGAATACAGCTATATTTACTATGGAGGTTTACACATTATATTAGAAGACAACACATTAAAAAAGCTCACGGGTTTCATGGAAATTTCTGTAAAGTGGTATTTGTAAGCAATTTATCATAAACCACAAGTAATCCTAGGGTAGAACTATTCAACCATAATAGGTACTATACATTTGACACACATATCAAACATGCACTTAGTCATTCACCCAGTAAAGATGTCCTTCGAGTAGGCCAATGCATAAGGGAATTTCAGTGTTTAACAGCACCATCTCAATGCACTTACAAAAGCAGGTTTTTTTTCCCCATTATTGTTACTCTAGGATGATTTCCTCCCCCCCCCATACTTTATCATAGGTAATGGGAAAGCATTAGTGCAGAAAAACATTCCTACAAATGTACACAAAAAATTGCAAACTTGACACAGAAAATAAAAGCACTCTTGGATGCACATGCCATGTCTTTAAATTTTAAACATTGGCTTTGAAGAGTATGAAATGTTCACAAAATACGAATTTAAAAAAGACAAAGGTGGTAGGGGGAACACACAATATGAACATGTGTATTGAAATATCATGAATTGCTGTCATGTGCAAAAGTGTCTTCCCATCCTTACTCTTCCTTTGGAACCAAATAGCAAAGCTTCTATAGATGTGTTACTGAAAATCTGCTGGAGACCCTTTTAGACAGAGTTGGATAGAATTTTTAGTTGTGTCATTGCACAGAGCAGCATACACCACCTAGAACAATGCAATTATGGGAAACATAGATTGAAAGACCTAGATTGAAAGAAATAAAACACTTAATAATGATAGCCAAGTTATCTCCAGGTGTTTCAGCTAGATTTCTTTGATTGTAAATAATCCAAAAGACACATCCATACATCCATAGCAGATGCAAAGAAACACAGAAAATGAGGTTGAAGTCCACTTCAGGAATTGGACAATCGATTTGACTTCTGTCATTGGAGGCCTTAAGAAAATGCCAAACACATCATAAGTGACAACTTCCCCAAGCAATGTCTATGCTCTGATTTTCTTAGAATAAGAATCTTCTTCTAATGTCTACCTTTTACCTTTCTCACCGTGGTTTAGTTCTATTCTCTTTATCTAATCATTAATATTCTGTGTATCCAATTATTTCCTCCTTTAAAACAATCATCACACATCTGGTGCATAATGATTCCCTAACTCGACTCCTTCTTTAAGCTAAAGAATCAATTAATTTAAAGAAACATGATCATATACAGTAAGATTTGTTGGAGTGAATGACCAGAAGTTGCTTTGGTAACTAGCATTCTAAACTTTAAAAGGGAAAACTTTGAGAAAGTAAGGAAATACATTTGTGAAGTCAACAGACAGAAGAATTTATGGGTTTGGATAAAGAAGCTTGCAATGTCAGTGGCTCAGATATGCTAAATCTGTGTCTCAGAGGAAGGCTAATGAAGAGTAAGAAGATGGAGCAGAAAAAAGTAGATCCAAGTCTCACTGAGCACATTAATAAAGGACCTTACAAGGACATAAGAATAATCAAAGGTGATAGTATTAGAAACTAAGGAGCATGGTGGTCAAGCAAGAACCCTCAGGAAACAATTTGAGTGAGATCTTGCAAAGGACAGCAAAATAAGCTACAAAATAATTTTCCAGTTGTAACTGAAAAACCACAGTACAATCAATAATGGATTTTTAGATTCACCTTGTTCAAATTTACTTAAAGAGGCATGTAATGTAGATTTCTAAGACAATGGATTTGATTATCCACAGTGCCTCTCTCCAGCCTAAAAGTCTCAGGTTCCTTTGCAACACGGGAATAATGTTAACACGCAATTGTCTAGCAACATGCAAACATAGAACAGGTATAAAATTAAACAAAGGTGGTAATTGCTGTGTTGAAGCTGAACTGCTAGGTATTGGATTGCATTCAGAATTCCCTTCTTAGACATTGCCACTGTGGAAAGATACACAGAATCAGAACCAGTAGCCAAAGAGTTCCTTAAGCAATGAAACAGCAAGGCTCTACTTATTGAGAAAAGCATTTGTAACGCTGTTTCCTGAGATGCCGGGAGGTGGACTACATAAGCAAGGAGGTATCTTCAAAACTTTTGCTTCAATTTCCCCTTTTTTTTATGCCTTTAAGGTCTTTTATCTAAATATTAACTACAGCTGTCTGATTTTACAAGGTCAGATAGGATCTGAGCACATGATGGAATAGCTATGGGCTAACGATAACTTTTGTTGTCTTTACTGAAACTCAATTAAGTGTGGTAATAGGAAAGGGATCACCTGAATCTCCTCTACCACCAGAGAAAACATATCCACAAAATATTTAAGATCATAAGAAATTTGCTACAAGCAGTAATGCTATTAGACAGAAAGAATTAACACACAGCACAAGGTGTTCTATCAAGTGATTAGTCAGATATTAACTGCATTCAGACTACTGAGCTTTACTGAGGGTCAGGGGAAATGTGGAGCTATCATGCCACAGCATTCCTCCGAGTGAAATCTCCCCCTAGCAACAATTCTTATGTTCCAGTATCACCACTGGAAATAAAATACTTTTTCTATTTAGGTCACTGAATTTTCAAGCAGCAAGGGGGCACATAAAACAATTAATACTGTCCCATTACGTACTCATTTCAACGTGTTCTTTCATGCATGGAAATCCTGAATAGTGAGGAGAGAGTGCTGCAGTAATGAGCAACACTTAACAGGATTCACTGTTCTACACTACTATATGGGCACTGATAAGTCTACAAAAACAAAATTATGTCCTCCGTCTACAGAGGTGATAAAAAGCATACTAGAGGTTTAAAACATCTACTGTTCTGTTATCTTCTGCTACATATTCCCTTCTGGAGAGGAGGCCAACATCCACAGATATGCACAAGCACTTACGGTCCCATCTGCCATCAAGAGTAAGGATGTTTCCTTTTTGTTTTCCCCACTAGGTCATGCACAGCAGAAAGTGCTCCAATAGTACGGTCTAGTCTGCACCTAGATTACCATCCATATCCATTCTGTTACCTCTAAAAACCACAGGAATGGTTGCACATGGAAGGGAACTATTGGATCAGATTACACAAGCAATATAACTATGATGAAAAATAAATCTTATGACAATTTTAACAACTACTTTGAACTTCAGCCTCAGTATTTGGAAACTGAACAGGCTTGGTTTCAATAAACACTTAGTAAGAATGCTCTAAAAGCATCCCACTTTAACTCTACAAATTATTCTATTTCCCTTTGCTATTTTTTAGGGATTGTTCTTCAGATTAAATCAAAGATTTATCCTTATAGGCCTTTCCAGGGAAGCAGAAGTTGACTTGGAAACAATTTTCTTTTGCCTCAGTTCTTGCACTTTTCAACAGTGCAAGTGGTAAGTTTTCATGTACAAAGTAAGGCTGTTCACACCTTCAGGCGCAAATTCACAGGCCAAACTCAGTCATGCTGAAATCCACAGAAATGCTATTAACAGCATTACAATGGAGACACGTTGGTGCAGAAACAGGGAATAAATGCTGTTTTCAAGCTATAATTGCTTAAAATCCTTACACAACCCTACTTGCTTAATTTTACACTTAACAGTTTTGATGCTTACTAAATCAACACATTTTAATTACAGCCAACCTATAGCTAAAGCTACTAACCCTTTCCACTGTAAAGACATTTTCTTCTGAAGCAGGCTAACTTCAGTAGCCAAATCTTTACTGAGCTCTTCAGCTGAAATTCTCAGCTCTCCAACATGCTTTGGGCTGCATTTCCCAGCCTCATCATGATCATGTTTCAGAAAAAATGATTCTGTCATCTCAGAGTAAGCTTAAGAGAAAACCTGGGTTTACCCATACTAAATCTTCTAAAGATTTTTTTTTTTTTAAGTTACAGAAACTGGCAAATCTGTACTTTGGATGCCATAACTTAAAACTGAATAGGAAGGAAGTAACAATACGTCTCTCTGAGGTTAGGACATCTTCTGTCACCTCCAAACAAAAGTTCACCCACATTATAAACTTCAAAGAATTCAGGAACTTTGCCAGTCACTTTAAGATATTAGCTGTTCTTTGCACAATTTCTAAGGTTACTTAGTGTTGTAACTGACTAAATGTAGTCAGTATCTACAGTGTATACCTCACATAAAACAAAGATTCTTATTTTAAGTTCAAACATAAAGATTAAAGTAATCTTTAACAGTGTTTAATTCTCATCATAGAATGTTGGAACTTTTTTATTTTCATTCCTAACCTACAATTAATGTGTATTTGAAAACAAATAGCCAAAAAACCCTAATCACCATTACTTGCTGCACATCCTTCTGAAATGAAGCCCTCTCCACTTCTTTCTTCTACATCAGAAAGGTGTACAAAGTCAGGAACCCTTGCAAACCAGTGTACAGGAAAACAGTAATCCTTTTGCTTGGCAATATTTATGTTTCTCTTTTGTTCTTATTTGTGTAAGTACCAAATGTACATGATCATTAGTAGATTTAACATTGTGGGATTATTTTCATGTCAGAACGTATGTCACTCAGAAATGGTGTTTCAAGAAGGTAGGACAGAAGTCAGCCCTGCAAGGCTAACCCCCCAGTCATATCCAGTCTGGGACATTATGCAGAGCAGAAAGCTGGCAACAAAATGAAATGGACTGTGACCTGTGTATTTTAGGACAAGCTGGCAATCAACCCTGTAGCACAGCTCCTTACTTCTCCAGAGGACTTTGGTGATGAATTTTTCCACAACTGAGTTTAAGTACATTTTCATTAAATGACCTGCATGTCTGAATATAAGTAAAAGCAAGCAGTAACATACATCTAAGATTTTTCCACATAAAATTACTTATTTTTAAATTACTCCCAAATTTTCAGCAGACTACAGATTTTGTACCAACAGTAGATGTAAAATCGTATTTTAGAACTAGTCAGCTGAAAATCAGTGTGAATATCTTACATGATGTGAGCCACAAACCCCATGATTTTTAACTGAAATGTTAGCTATTCTAATATTCACCTTTTATCCAGATTGTGCTGAAATTAAGGCATAACTCTATTAACCAGATTTTTTTTTTTTTTTAAAGAAACAAAAGGACACATAATTCTCTTCCTACCACACGTGTGCAACAGTACAGGCAATTAGATATTTTGTTCAAGGAATGTTTGGACTCTTCATTCCACATACCCATTTCCTGCTTCCCCCAGCCTGAAACCTGTCAAGACACCAGATACTGCCACTAAGTATTTCTGCACACAGTTTTCATTACTAGACTAAAAATCAACCTAATACAAAACAGGACGTCTCACATTAAGGCCTTGCCCTACACACATGAGAAAATAATAAAACATACAGGTTACAGTTTGCTTTTACGCTTGTGTGGATTAGAAATTCTACCTACACTGAGACTGGATTCTAAGGAATATTCTGCAGCCAAAGACTTGTGACCAAGTAGAGATGTAAAAAGTATACTGACTCTGCTCACAAAGTTTTGCTGGAGTAATTAAAAAACCGGCTGTTTAAGACCTTCCATTGGCCTTATCTGCTTATCTTTCTATTTTTAATACATATTTCACAACTCTCCCTTATTAATTAGATTTTAGGATCTTACATTATCAGCTCTTCGACTGCTCTAGCCATTAGCCTGTTTATACATACTTCTCTGAAATATCTTTGATTTTGTTAATGCTGCTTATTTATAAGAAAAATATGTTCTTTTGCATTTTTCCACAATTTGCTCTTACTCATATGGATAGACTACAGAAGACAAATTACATGCAATTTTGATGTTTAAACATAGTCAGGATTGACCAGACACTATTGTCATCTTTCTTCTTTATCCTTTTGGGTTCTATTTACTACATTCCACCGAGGTTTTCAGATTCAGATCAAATTCCCTGAAGCAACACACTATCTCATTTTTTCTATGGCACTTTTCACAGAAGAACTTCACCAATCAGTGGGAACTTCTGAACGTTACTGTGACAATGATTTTGAAAAACTACCTCCGATAAAGACATACTGCATCCTTAAGAGTGCATGGATGGCTTTGGATTCACCTACCTTCATATTTACATCTGCTCCATTACAGACCAAAAGCTCTAAACATAATGCTCCATGTGTCGATGCAGCAGCAAAGTGCAAAGGTGTAAAACCCTTCTCATTCATTTGATTTACATTAGCACCGCAGTCTATGAGTTCATTCACTACAACATCTTGCCCGTTGTAGCAAGCTACATGGAGAGGAGTATTTCCATAGGCATTTGGTTCATTCATCTGTCAGAGAAAAAAACCCCAAGATTAGTTAGTAGGCAAAAACCTCTATTACTGCAGCACTTAATTATCACAAAAAAAAATCTCATGTCATGAGACAACTTCTTCATTACGTTTTGGAACTCTTCAAAACCAGAAATTAAAAGCAAGTTCTGGATGTAGTACTTTGAGAAGTGTATACAAGTGAGCCAACCTCCTCCAATTGTCTCCACACCAGTTTCCTGTACGCAGTATGCAATTTGACACAGCACACATATGGAAAAAACTGTCAATAGCGGCAATTTGCACAGACTCTACAGACTAAGGACAGCATGGACCTCTATCATTTCCTAACAGCATTTGTGGGTTTCCGTTAAAAAGAGAGGTCAAAGGGACTGAGTTTCCCCAAAATAAGTTTTAGGCATTTAAATTTAGAACTCCCAGATGCAGCATTTGTATACACACAGACGCAGAGTTTTCAGTGACATTGAGGATCTGTAAGTTCTGAGTGTAACAGGAATTTTAGTTATGAACTACTTCTAAAATGTAATCACATACACTTCGCTAACGAATTGTAAGAGGTGCCACTGTTTAGATATCCAAGTCAGAAAACATCAGATGATCTCTAAACCAAACAAGACTCTAAAGTATGTATCAGTGACGGGGGGAGGGAGAGGGGGCGGGATAGAAATTTGGCAGCATTCCCCAGCCTTCTAAGACTAAAATGTGATGCACAATGTAGATTTTTTACACAGTTTCACAGTTTGTTGTTAACACACTTTCTACATGCAGGTACTGTACAGCCTTTTAATTTATTTGCATTTCAATATTAACATGGCATTCCTTACTGTAGTACTGAAGTTTCTCACAATTTTTAATATTTTCGAAAACTTATGTGGTATAAGAAAGTCAGTAACATCTATATTTTACAAAGAACTGAAGCAAAAAAGTTGAATTTCCTGCAGTTCAAAAAGGATTGCGTGGCAAAGCTAGGAACGGAATTCCTATTTCCTGAGTTCCAGTCCAACGAATTAAGAATAAGAAATACCAAATGAACAAAAACCCTAATAAATACAAATTTATTTCCAAATAATTCTGCAAAATCTGCAAGGCTCTTAAGTTACTTGGGGGAATGAGGTTTTATAACAAAAAAAAAGCATGTGAATGAAGAACTTTGGAAATACTGTTGTCCCTGTATCATAACCTGCCCCTAAATAAACAGCGTGCTACAATACTAACAAGAGCATTTCAAACAACAAAAAATATGTATCACTTTGTTTTATTCTTCCTTACATCAACTCCAAGATCTAGAAGATACTTGACTACACTGATCATCCCACTAGATGCTGCAGCATGTAAGGGTGTATACGATTTCTTGTCTTTGCACGTCACTTCAGCTCCGTGGGCCACGAGTAATTTCACGACTTCAATATGACCTAAAAGAATAAAGACAAAAAGAACGAAGCTGCATTTCATATTAACCAGCACCAGTTTACAAGCTTAATAATTGGACAAACGTAAGCTTAATAATTGAACAAGACATTATTCATTTGAATCTAATGTGGAAAATAAAGAATTGTTCTTGTATTCTAATTGTATCATGAACTATAAAAGCAATATAAAATATTCATATCCAGAAGAGAGTACCTCCACATACCCCCTCCAATAATCTTAGCATTTATACTGCAAAAATAATCTTGTATATTAAAAAAAAAATAATCTTGTCTTCTGCTTACACAGAAGGATTCCTTGGGAAGATTTGAGAACTAGAGAGGTGACATAACTTTGTACTTATTAAACATTTACGGCAAATTTCTGTTAACAACTTGAAAGAGAATGTGACTGTTAGTCTTCCACCTTCAGCTCAACTGCAAACATGCCCATTAAGGTTTTTTAAGGCCTTCAGCATAAACTTCAAAAAAATTACACAAACATGAAAAAAAGAAAATATTCTATTTTTAAATAAAAATATATCTGCCCCGCCCCCCCCCCCAGTCCAGCTTCCTTTACTTGCAAAGCCTTTAAAATGTTGACCTAAATCATAAGGGATTTAAGAAAGCTCTATTTTCAAAACTTACTCAGGCCTTTGGGGAACGGTAGCCTTTTGAAAGCATTAACTATTCTCCTAAGACACTGGGAGAAGAGTTAAGGGTCCGAGTGGGATCATGGGGAAGGGATGAACTGGGGGGAAGTTCCAGGTAAGAGGGAGGGTGGGGAGCCCCTCCTGAAGCAGCAGGCAGTCACTCTCACCACCAGCTTTGTGGCTGGGCCAAGGGCCCCCAACGCCGCACCGCTGCCGAGAAAGGCAACCAGCTTTCCCCTTCCCTGTGCCTGCATGCCCCTCCGCTAGCTCGCACGCAGTTGTGACGCTGCGCACCAAGAGAAAAGTGATGAAAACGGGGTAACAAAAAATTTGTCATTCTTGTTGAGTTGTTAATCACAAAACAAGTCAATTGCTGAAAACACACGGATAATCATGACAAAGTCCACAAAATAAAGGAGCACATTTGAATTAAATAGACCACGATAGCTGTAGGGCTTTACCTTTATAACTGACCCATACTGACAGATGTGGGATTCTTCGTTTTACCTTTCAAGTGACACCCTTACCTTAGTTAAAAAAGTGGTGAGGGGCACACTGAATACGTATGCTTATCCAGTCAGACATGTAAGTAAAAAGTATCAAAAGGCCTTCATAAAAAATGAGGGTCTTTGTTTTTTCAATGACTAAGACAATTTGCAAAGGTTTGAATAGGAAGTGTCTACGCAAAGGAATACAGACAAAGCTATTTTGACAAACAATCAGTCACCACGATACATATTTTATGCTGCATGCCTACCAACATACAAAATGACCCTTCACCTAGCTGTACCAACCAGAAACATAGTTTACCAGTGCAATTCCACTTCTGAATTACTTCAGTATGGTAGGAAAGAAGAGAAAGAGAAATGTAAACGTTATCTTATGACCCAAATATAATGGGAAGAAGAATTAAAACAAGCCCTATACGAGACAAAAGTACAGAAGTTTTTGAAAGCAGTGAAAGGAAGACAGACACTGCACAGAACAGCAGCAGAAAAACTTTATAAAGAGAAGAAAAAAAAACCCCAAAATCCCTGACCTGCATTGAAAACGCAAGCAGCAATCAGTGGAAGACACTCAAACAGAAGAGCAAGGTACTTGAAGTGGGAAGTGCTGAGGAGACATCCTGATACACTGATGAGGGTGATGCTAGCACGCACGAATAAAAGTCCATTTTAGTTGCAGTATTGCAGCTGGCCAGCAATGGAGTCGGGTGAAAAGCAGGAAGGAAGGGAAACAATGGATATAACCCTACAAAGTTATTTATAGTAGAGTGACGAAACACATTACTTCGTTTTGATTCTACGGTCAGTTTTGTATCGTGGAAAAGCTCTGAGGCTTTCTTCACACAACTGGAGCACTGTAAAATGGCTCTAAATGGTGAGAGAGAACGTCACAGGGGTTTTTTTTTTCCTTGTTTGAAGACTTTCAAAAGCTTTTTCTACTCCATTGTCTGCAAGGATATTTAGGTTGATTGACATTAGATAAATTACATGTTTCCTCATCCAAACACTGTTCATTAACAGTTTCCTGTTAATGGCTTATGAAATGGCACTGACTAAAATTGGAGTAAATGTAGGTTATCTGAACAAAAGATGACTTTTCTCTCATCTAGGTGAGCACAACCCAGAAAACATCTCTGTCCTCTCACTGATGCTCATCAGATCTCTGCCATCTAATGCTAAAGTTTCATTCACCAAAATTTTGCAATCACCTTGAGTAAGGTGGTTGGACAGCTTGTCACAGACGTTGCTTTGCATATGTAAATAGATTACAAAATACTAATAAAAAATATCGCAAAGAACATGGGATCAATTATGAAGATTGTTCTTTAACTTCTCGGTTTTGAGTATTGGTATCATTGGTACATCACTGGTACATTAAGGCTGTGATAACGACTTTGTAATTCACTGGCACATTCAAGTCTTTTCCTCTGAAGACAGTTCAACAGGGTCCTGTTCTTTTTAGCACTTCACATGTGGATTTTAAAGCCTTGTTTTACATTGCTATCAGATTATTTCAGATGTGTACTGTCAGGGACATGAGACTAACGTGAAATTGACCTGAAATGCAGAGTTGTGCTAAGACAACAGTTAGTAATTCTGCTTTTGTGTGAATCCAGTTGTTTGTGAGAAGATTACTTTCAAAACCATTGAGATCTCACAAATAAGCCCAATTTTGTAAATGTGTGGGTTTGCATTTGTAAAGACCAGAATTCTCAGTCCTCGGACCAAAGCACATTTCATACAATGAACAACTCATTACCAACCCCCAAAACTCAGGGTAAGGTGATAAAAGGCAGTGAAGTACACTACTCTGGCAGCACTGCCAGTACACTGATCAATACCATGAGAACAATAATTATCCATTCCTGGAATAAGAATCGCAAGGCAAGAATTTGGAGTTTTAGAGATGAAAAAAATATTCATTTAAAATACAATCCCCAAGGTTGGTGTAACGATCTTCTGTTTCAGGTGCCCCTTGTGTTAATTGCTTACTTTCTATTTCACATTATTGCAAAAGTTTTCACTTGTAATTAGACTCCTGCTGATTGAGAAACATAGTTCTTTTCAAAGAACAAAAATACTTACCTTACTTTTCTTTTTCCAACAAACTGATTTTTCTCACCACAAAAACACATTTACAAGGCAATATGAAGTATACTACTCATGGTTTTCTGGTAGACACACAGATACCCTCAATGCTTACGATGTAAATATTTTTTCCAAGAAATATATAAAACCATTAAACATAAGGTGATTTTTTTTCTTTTACTACCAGAATAGTAATCAACTGAAATACATACATACCCATATATGCTGCCCAATGTATAGCTCGTCTGTCCTTCTTGTCAAATGCATTAATATTGGCCCCTCTAGACAACAGTAAGCTGACCATCTGAGATAAATAGAAAGAAAATAAATCCTCTATTCATAATGGAAAACTCTGCTTAAAGTTAGACAAAGAAAATCATAGGAGAAAACAAAAATGTACGCGTTTTCAAAGGATGTAAGTGTGTTGTGTTTTGAATATTCCATAAGCTTGAAAAAAATGGCTGCCCACCTTGGCAGCCATAACGAAGCGACTGTAAGGAACACAAAACTCGATGTCAACAAAAACATTTCCAGTTAAATATGGCAAACCTGTGGAATCTTTGATCTCTCCAGGCTATTACTAAGGCATTCACTAAAGGCCATCACTAAAAGCAAGCCTATTGCCAATTTGTCTTCAATTACCTATGCACAATTACAATGGGAATTTCTCAGCGGTAGGTTTTCAGGGCTTGAAAACTAGTGAGTTCGAGCTTATTACATGTATTTCCTCCACAGTTCAGCAACAACATATTCCATATGTTCACTATCTACTAAACAGAAAAATATCTTCTTTTTTCCATTTTAAATTTATCTATTACCAGCTTAACTCCACTAAAGTAATGCAAATTTGCTTCTGTCTTAAGAAAGGTGAACACTGTAATAACCTTCCAACTAAATGATGTAACATCTATTTTCCACAACCGATCTGTATACAGATGTATACAAAAGACAAATTCAAATACAAAATAGGGTTTGGGGTTTTTTGAGGGGATGGGGGAAACATGAATTTAAACTGAGAAACTAAACATCAGAAACGTGAGGCACAGAGAGATGAGTGGGAAAGAAGCTAACGAAAGTAACTCTTACCTCAACATGCCCGCTGAAGGCTGCATGATGCAATGCAGTTCTGCCTGCTCGATCAGACACATTTACGTTGCTTAGGAGAGGCACCAAAGCTTCAGCACATTTTACAGCTTTGTTTGCAGCTGCTATATGTAGGGGTGTCTGCCAGTTTTTATCACGAGCATTGACATCCGCCGAATGCTTTAACAACACCTGAACAGCATCCTGAAAGCATTTACCAAAAAAAAAAAAACCAAACCCAAACAAGCCACTTAGTATTAAGATTTGAAATGCCTGCCTTAAATCCAAGGACAGTATAATGGAATAGAACTATTTACAATTTGTTCTTTTGTAAACATCACCTTATGCTTTGGGATTTGTACTTTATCATAAATCCAGATTTGGGGATGTTCTCAAGACTGAAAGCAATACACTCCCTACAGGTTTCAACTGAATCAGCCATTTCCAGGTCTTTTACCCAGTTCCTTAAGCCAGCTGGCAAATTGTTTTGTCATCACAACCTTAATTTCAAAAGCTCAATAAACCTCCTCAGGATTTCTTCCATCGCCAAAGGTTAGTGAAGTACTATGAACTGACAATGCGTATTAATCAATTTGCCAAGCAAAATTTTTGTACTGTGAAAGTCTAGAAATGGCAAAGAGAAGAACATCTTATTAAATGTACATTTAGAGAACCACAGATAAAACAGACCATGGTCACAAAAAGTTTCAACATATACTGTTGCAAAACTCCTGAAAACTGTTTCAAAATGTTGCACTGAATTCCATCTCATAAAAAGATTATTCATTTCCTTTTGTTAAACGTACAAGCTGTGAAAATTTGACAAATAAGACTGTAATTCTTACAGCAAGATAAACAAATCCCATTAAAATCTGTGCACACAATTGGAATGCATTAAAAAAAAAATATCTGTTGGTGGTATCAACATGACAACAAATACTGCAATTTACATCAACCCCGTGACCTTCCCACAATTCACTAACTGCTTTCAGTGACTTCCAACTCGAACACTGAGCACACAAATAAATGGTTGGCGCTTTGAACTTAAAACACATTACCACAAGTAGTTACTGGAAATTTTGAATTACACTGTGGTACAATAGCTAGGTATTACTCTCAGCCACAAGCAGAAGGCTAAGTAACACCTGATTATATTTATTACAATACGTTATATTTAAAATGCTCAGATTTCTTCTACTGTCAATAAAAAATAAAATAGGAACAAACATAAAAGTGAAAATACTGCACCGCAGGCTTGTAATTTAAATGAGAAATGGAATAGCTTCTATTCTCCAAGAACCAAGTAGATTTAGTACTTTAAAAATCTAATCAATATTTTGAACTTTTGTCTTTTCTGAACCAAATATTAAGAAAATCATAATCAGAACAAGGACATTTTAGAACAGTTATTACCCCTTTTGTAGAAGGAAGCACTGTAGTTCTAGCATAAAAATAATTTCTTATATTTTTCTGCACATATGCATTAATGAATTTCAAGATTTTTTTTTTTAATTATTTTTTTTGTTTTCCTCCCCTGCGTACACCAGGCACAGAAATATAAAGGTCTGGAGCCTGACAGTCTTGACATGAACTTGCTTGAACTTGCACAGTTGACAGCTAAATATATAATTCCAGCTATTTTGCATGTTTCAATGTCCTTGTTTAACTGCAGCTGTCCTTGCTTCAAGAGTAAGTCCGATGTTTTACTGAAATCATTATGCAGAGGTTTTTTTTCATTACAGCTTTTTTCATCTAACCCTTGAAAAACCACGTCAGTCTGTCAGCTGGAAAACAGTGCCTACACGTACCAACCACCTCTCCATCTATATATGTGGGCTCATATGACGTACCCTGTTTATAAATAGAAAATTCTGACAGGCACCTATCATTGCTTTTAGGGTAGACTGATTGGTTTACATGTTTCATTTCCCTTTGGTTAGTATTTTGTTTAAAATATTCCACATTTTAAGAAATGACCATGGTTGCATGTCTTGAAGTTATCATTTAGGTCCAGTTTGTCTGTAGCACTCCTCTCTACAAGCTTTACTGATACAAGGAGCTTTTATTGTCCCTCAGCTCTGAAGAATGCAGTGTTTGGTGTTTCGGTCAGCTCCCAAAGGAGCAGCCTAAAAATAACTCAAGAAGAACAAATAGCATTTGGGGATAAGGCACCCTTGGAGATTCATTTTCAAACACTGTTTTGAATAACACAACCTCCACATAACTTAGGTCTTAATGCTAGCAACAAAACAATGCAATTTATCCAGGGAATACAAAAGCAAGAACTGAAAAATGGCTTGTTTACATAGCTTGTGGATCAAATACTTGAAGCTCAATGCTTGCCAAAATCAAAACATTCAATTCCATCTTCTCAAACAAAAATTTATACAGAATCTTTAAAAACTCTTTATTTTTGAGACATACTGAAATGAACATTGATTTGACTGAGGATCTCAAAGGAGGTAGTTTTGCATAAACTATTCCACGTAACAAGCTCAGCATTTTTCTGTTTGTTTTGATCTTCTACAGGCATTTAAAATTTTTATTAGAACACCAACAATAGAGGAACAATAAATTAATTTCTTACATTACTATATTCTTACAATTGTGTCAGTGGTAGACTTCAAAAAACTTTTTACATATTTCATTTTTGACTTTTGAAGTGATTTTCAATACCATCATTACTCATTAATCACTTTTTTAAGAAGAGATGTTTATTTCTTCAATGCCTGAACAGATGAGCATGTAAGAAATGAAGAAACACAAAGATTATACTGTAAAAGCTGTACTAAATCTTATTTCATCTCTACTTCCCTCAAGCTGAACCATTCTGGTTACCTTAAGAGAAATAACCTTGACTTGAGAACACTTAATGCAGAATCCTCTCTGTTAAGGTAATGGCATTTGAGCAGAGAGCAAACCTGAGAACTGGAAGTTTATCGTTTTCCCCTTTCTTCCTACTCAGGCATATGATATATATACTCTCCACGCGTTAAACTGTTGCAAGTGTTCTGCAATTCCAAACATTTGGAGTAGTTCCACTTTATAAAAACAGAACAAAGAACAGAAGGTAATTTGAGATGTCTTATTTTAACACAAAGCAGTTAAAAAAGCATACCTCACTACAAGATGCCACAGCTCTGTGTAAAGGAGTCAACCATTTGCTGTCTTTGGCATTAACTCTAGCTCCTGCAACAAAAAATAAGAAAAACAGAAATTTACAATGTATTTACAGGAAGACTTAAATATTTTCCAGTACAAAGATAAAACTATTTGAAGATACTTGTTCTAGGCTCATTGACACAGCACAATGCCAAAAATGGAACAGGAATCTCTTCCCAGCTGAAGCCCACCCTTTGAGAAAATTCTTTTAACACTGCACCCATAATACTCTTCCATCAAAGCATGCTCATCTTTTTACTCCAGGGAGTCCTCTATATTCTTTTGCATTTCCAAAGGTATAATAAAAGACTGTTGGGTACAAAAGACTGACTCCTTGCCTTCATTCAGCAACAAAAATCTCATACTTTCCCACTACAGTTGAAATTCTCCATTAAAGCAGAGGAACAGGCTACATTTATTCCCCATGCCTCCAGTTCACTCGTGGCTGGTCAGTCTGATGCCTACGTACATGGAATGATGCTTCTTCTACTGGGAATCTGGGAATGAGTCTTCTCTACTCCACCAGGTCACTTAGCCCACTTCAGGACCTCCTGGACCACCCTTCATAATCTAGACTGTAACAACTACACCTCTCTGCTTCTAAAAGCGTACCTGTGGAACAGCTGTCCCCACCCCCAGGAAAAAAGGTCGCACAAACATCTGTAAGGGACACAAGCCTGGGTCTGGACTTCCATTTTTTTCTTAATAATAAAAGGAAAGAAGAATTCGGGGATCTTTTTCCTGACGGAAGCAACTGAACTACTTTCTAACTTCCAGTGAACTTCAACAAACAGGAAAACTTAAAGATTAAGCTTCATGATTCCATTTCTTACTGATATATATACACGCACATATACATGTATATATACACACATGTAACCTTATAGGGTTTTTTTATAGCTTGAGTGGAAATCTAGCCATCTTTATTTGACAACTGCTGGGATTTTAGAGAGATGTGACAGCTTAGACAAAATGTTACATTTTTGAAAAAATACCTTGGAAATACTCTTGGAAAGAGTTCATAGAGTGATATATGACATCAGATGGTAGCATTAATGCTACATGGTTAGAGCTTATTAACTTCTCAGGTTAAACATAATATTGTTGTGTCAGAACGAACTTTAATTTTTTCTATGCAAAGAACAGAAAAGGATGGAAGGACATTAAGACACAAAATGTCGAACAGGCTGCTGGTCAGGGTACTCAGCTGAGAGACAGGCTATTTTGATCCAAGTCTCCCAGACGTGCACCAGCAAAGTCTCTCCCAGTCCAGCTGAACAACCTGACCACAAAACTTAGCAGTCTGTACAAAATCATGGTTGCATATACTAAGCAAACCAAAGACTTGAAGTCAATTCTCTGAGTTAATCAGTTTCTAGTCAACCCATCCCTTGCAGGCTTAAGAACACAACATGGAAGCTGATGCTGGATCCAAACTCCCTCTTTGACCCTAGGTTTCCAAGAGCCAGACACAATGTGAGGTCTAATTGCTGGCTACAGTTTCAGGGATTTCTCTCTTTCCTTATCCAAATTTCAGAAGCTTTGGGTGTCATCCTATTTTCCAAGTTCAAAAGTTTTTGATAAGTTTGAAGGAATCGGAAGAAAGTCCAAGTCCATTTGAAGAAAACTCCTACAATTTAACAAAAGCATAAGAGACTTAATCTTACCATAAGTTATCTGCTTTTGTCAACCATGACAAGTACCTAGTGTATTGCACCATATCATGTACTGTAACATAATGTACTGTATCAAATTCTACACAGAACTCGAGCAAGAAAAGAATTTGAGGATACTAAACATCACCAGAAAAGTCTTAGGATTTTTGGTAATCCTTCCCAAAAGACAATAACCTGAAAGATCAGCGAGAATGTAATCAACGTATTTCAAACATATCTGTAATTCTTCCAGGCTATTGTGAGCCACACCTTGTTTTAAACAGACAAGACAAAAATAAGAGCCAAAATGGTAGTCCAAGCTCCATCTGACTTAACATCTTCAGCGAAAAACCAACGAATGAGGACTTTCAAAGTCTAACTGATTTCTATTTTTAATTTCAGGTCACAAATGTCTTTGAAGTGTTTTAAAGGAATAAAAAGAATTACTAGGTTGCTAATCACCATCCTGATTTTTGTCAGGTGATGAAGCCTGAGATAGGAGAAGCACCATGCCCAGCAGAAGGGGAGAAATGCACATTTCCACTCCAAGGAGGCGGCAGTTACCTCAGCTCTAGTGAAAATGTGCTTAGAGTCCAAGCTGTGTTTATGGGTTCAGCTAAGCTGTTCACTGACATTTCTGGTACTTTAACATACAGCCTAAAAACCACATCAGAAGACAACAGGAATAAATACAAAAAGATACTGTACAAAAGTTTTCCCAGTGGTTAAGTTAATCAAAATTACTAGGACTAAATGAAAAGAATATCTGCAAGTGTTGTTTCTGGTAAGACAAAAAAAAATAAATAATAATAATAAAAAAAATAATCAGCATTAGCCAAAGAAATGCCTAAGGAAATATGAAGTGATACCTAAAAGTAACATGGTCCTCTCAAAAGAATAAAATCAACACAACAATACCTGCCCCCCACACCCCTAAGTGATCCTCCACCCAAAGAAGCAAGAAAGCCTAGATGTAGGACATCTGATAGTTAAATTAGTGTAATATGTAGACACTAAAATAGGTTAACTTTTGAAATGCACAAAAAATGTGTAGATTCTGACAGGAAAAAACGAAGTTGACTTTTGACAAAAGATCTAAATCTCTGACAGACTTACTTAAAAAAGAACCACCAAGCTTGTTTTTCCCCACCCACAACAAACAACTCTTAAAGGAGTTCCAGAATTGTTAGATTGAAAGACAAAGTTTTTAAGTAATAATCAGAATAAGCATACTACCAAAAAATGCGTATGCGCTAATGATGTGGAAATCAGGAGATCTATAGCTCTAGATATGTTAAACAAAATAAAATTTTAAATTAACATAGAGATACTTCCCCCCATGCTGTTCTTCAAGGCATGCTGGCAAGAATGATTTAAATTTCATAAAACAGCTTCTCCAAACAGCCTTGGATCTAAGGACATAATCCCCCTCTAGGCTGTTCTTTACTCCCTAGCACATGATTTGGGGAAAACGTCACTGTTCCTCCCTCCCCCTTCAGATGCTCTCCATGAGACATGCAGCTCCCTCAAACCTACTGTACTCCTACCATGCAACAGTGAGGAAGGTTACAGCCTTCACCCTCTGGGGTAAAGTTCTACTCCAGATCATTGTGGACAAATGTTAGAAAATATATTACACCTTTATTGAATATCTTTTGCGTAAAGATGATTTGTTTTACCATTTGCTTAAAGACAGTTTGAACGCATGTATGTATATAATTCACTGTACAACACTGCCAATGCAACATTATCTCTGTGAAGCTCAACCTGCTGACGTGTTAACCAGGGCATTTCTCACATTTCAAATGGCAGCTATGCAGCAGTTTGCTCTTTCAAAACATGGTACGGTGTACCTCAATCCTCAATTTGTAAAAACAAAACAACAACAAAATAAAAAAACCAGAAAACTACCAAACCAAAACCACCACCATCACACTGGATCTTCCAGACTTCAGGGGCCTGGTCCTAACATGTTTATTAAAACTGCTCAAATATTTCAATTGTTTAATGCAAAATTTCTTATATTTCAATTCTTTTAATGGCATAGAGCTTGCAGGAAAAGGATCTGGGGCGTGCCAGAGATGTCAAATACAGTACAGCACAGCACACAAATACCCACCATCTTTGCTTGAATTTAAAAACTGATTATGTAAATGACACTCCCTTAAAACTGCACCTTCTAAACAAACCAACTTATTCTTCCATGTTGGTGCGCTAAACTGGAATATTAAACAAGATCTTCCCTTTCATCATCAACTTTGCTAGTACAGCCTAGTAAGTTTACACATCTAGGCAAGTAAAAAAGCAGGATTTTTGCTCTGCAAAAGGAGGGGGGAGGGGGAGAGAGAAGTATTACAAATTTGTCTTCCCTCCTCCTTGAATCTTACATTTCATTTTGCAAAGTTGCATTCACAAGACTGACAATTAGAAAGACATGTTTTATTTAATAAATCTAGTACAGAAGCTACTGAAAAACTCAATGAAGTTTACTTATAGCAAATTTATGTTCCAAGAGACACATTTTCCAACTCGACACATGAGCTGATTTGCAGAGGGATCCTGGAGGCTTTAATTATCAGTCCATTATCTGGCAACTGCACATTGAAGTGTGCCAAAAAAACCAAATACCTGAACTTACGTTTCTGCAATCGAGTTGCTACTTCTTTGGTGTCGATACCCTCACATTCGAGTAAGAGCCAGCATCTCAAACATCTCTTGAAGAGACAGGCAATGAATGACTGAGCAGGAAATGCTGCAAGGAACAGCCACACACACCTCCTCCTTCATCCATAAAATGCCATATAACTATATACAGCCATGTCTCAGCACATCACCTCTGTGTTCTTCTCGTAAGAACTTTTGCCAGGACTCTCTTCCTGAGTTACTCCACACTAGAACTCTTCCCTTTGTAAGTGTCCTCAGAAGACTAATGAACACAGTGGCTACATTACTTATGCATCACTAGCTGGAAATAGATTCAGAAAAGAAACAGAACAGAACTGACAAGACATTTTCATCTTCACTCACAGTACTAACTTAAGTCCTGAATTGCCTTCCACTGTTCTGTTTGTAGCCTGTATTTTTTTGGACTGTCAAGGATGGTATTTTCCTTTGTTATTGTACAAGATGTGCTAGAGATTGAACAATATCATAACGTAAGCAAATAAAGCAAAAGTGTTTTCACTCACATATGCAATGCAGACACCTGATGTTCAGTGTTTGAAGCTCTGAAATGTTTATCTAAAAGATGTAAATAAGATCTTTAGGTTGCATTAAAAAAAAAAAAAGATAACAAACTTTGCCTTTCCAACTAGTACACTAAAACAATTTTAGGAATTATCTTTGCAGAAATTAGGAAGATCCCAGGTATAAGTCACTAAGAATAACAAGCAGTCCTACTGCAATTAGATTCTAATTAATTATTTTCCTAAGGGCTAGTATTAGCTTCAGAAGTTTTTCCTTTTTAAATGATCCATTTAAATGATCTTCTAGAGAAGACAACCATGGAAGTACTTAAAGTGGCAAGCAGAAATTCTCAGACTATGCTGAGAAATGAACAGATGGAGAAGAAAACTTTTCCTTAGATATAAATATACGTGAATGTTCAGGAGGAGATGCAGAAAAAGTTTGTAAAGTAAAAGAAGATTTGAGATATGAATTGGAGCAATCAGTAATAGAAATCTAGGGTAATTTCCTATTGAAAAATTGGATACTTGGAAAATTATTGCTGCAAAAATAATTACCTTAGTGAGAGAAAGCTTCTTCCTATTTATAATCTAAGTGCATAGTAGAGGATCTACGGAATAGTGAAGAAAATCTGAGAGGGACAGGACTGGAATATCTTTTGACCAACCACAATGATGCTTCAACAACAGTTCTTATTTTTATTTTTTAAAACCAACCAAACAAAAAACCTCCAAAACAAACAAAAAACCCCAACCCCCAACCCCCCCCAAACAAACAAAAAACCCCCGCCATACATGGAGATACACTGGCCACAAAAGGGAAGAAAACCACAATCAAGTCAAAGCCATCCTCCAGAACTTGACTGCCTTGTCACATAAGAAGTCCATTTCCTTTCAGAACTTCATAGTTTCTGCCACACCTCAGCCACCACCTCCTCGAGCTTCAAAGAGCAACACGAGGCTCTCAGACTCCTCGAGCTACTGAACGTTTCTACCTTTTCATAAGTCAGCTTCATTTTCTCTCTCAAAGAGTGTTAGAGCCACTTTCTTCACAGCAACTGACTGTTACTGCTGCCAGAGGGAAGTTCAGACAGCTCTAAAAAGAAAACGATAGCCAAAATCCCAGTCAAAAGAAGAAGCGGCCGAAAGATACAGCCAGTGCAAAAGGAGCCCCTGTGAAGAGCCCTTGGCATGTGGGTACATCTGCAACCCAAGCAGAGGGTTTCATACGGCTGACATTTTTGCAGCGATAGCCTTTCAACAGCTGAGCTGAGTGACTGTCATTGCACAGACTTTTAATACTTGCATGACTTCAGAATTAGATGAAAGTAACGCAGCTTGAGTGGAGTAACACTGGAGGGTCTTTTCTATCCTCCAAAATCTATGTTGTTACTGTAATGATAGTTTTCCAGTGTCAGCATGATTCTTACATTTTCCAGCTGACCCAGAGGAAAGCACAACGAAAACTCATGGGCTGCCAAACCTTAATGAGATTGAGTTTGACCACACACTCATGTACCCTGAGCTCCATGTTTGGGTTAAACAAACAGAAATGTGTTGTGTTAGTATTTAAGTATCAATGCAATATAGTAACTAAATCTATTCAAAAGAAAACAACACATAATTCAGATGTTTATTTCCATGAATTACATTGATTTCAGTGAAAGCAATAGTAGTCTGCAAGGTATTTTAAAGAAAATACATGAAAAAAGACACATAATCAAAAGAACACTTGTCACTTGCCTGCAGAATAGACTCCAATGGCATTAAAACATGTACAACAAACAGAAATAATGATTTTCATAAAGTAAGAAGCCTCCCCAGAACAGTTCACATGCAGGACTTAAGTGAAAGAAGGGTTTGATTTTTTAATCAGGACTTCTTTGAAAGAACAAAAAGTTGGACATTCCGTTAATTAAGACTTAATTATTTTACTTTCCTACTTCTCAGTAGTTTGCCATCAAGTATTTACACAATTGAAGTCAGTGCAATTATGCAAAGTAGACAGATGTGTTTGTGCACCAGGATGCACAGTTGTACGTACATCATAAAAATACAACTGTGATGGGTGTTACGACTCTTCACAGAGTAATACAAAAAAAAAGCACTTCTAAAACTAAGATTCTCAACTGACTAAAATATAATCTTTTGTTCCATCATTCTGTATAGTATAAACAACCATCATTATGCCTCTTTTTTATTTACTGTTCACCTCCTTACCTAACAAATTTAGGAATGCCAATTGCTTATGTAGCTACAATCTAACAGGGGAAGATGATTTGAATATTTAGACTTCCACAGACCACAGTGGCATGAGAGTTTGCTGGCAAGACGTTCACAACCTCAAGAGACAAGTTTATTAGTAAGTTCAGTGAAGCACTGTCTCAAGATTAAAAAACCAAAAGACAACCTAAATGTCCAGCCCCAAACTGGAGTGACTGAAGCAATTTTCTTTGCTGTTCAGAGTCTGTATCCAAACTATCAACTTCAGGTGAAAGACTAAAATAGAAGAGGTCACAGAGCAACCCTGAGGTTTGGTGGGAAAATATCTCAAGAGTTCAAAAACTAAATAAGTATGCTTGTAAGACTTAAAATTTATTCCATAAAAGTCCGCAAATAGGCTGAATTGGTTATATCTTCAGAACATGCAATACGGGTTGCTTAGGTCTATAGCAAAGTAATATACTGTAACAGCAACATATGATCCAAAATACATACTCGAAAGCAACGTGGATCCCCTGGAGGGAGATGCAAAAGATGTTCCAATCAAATGAAGAAAGAACAAACCCACGTCTAGGTAACAAGTGATACACATTTTAACTAAGAATAGAGAATAACGAGAAAGAATCGGGTAAGAATCACTGAGTAATGGAAAGATTAATATTGACTTCAGTAATTTCGAGGTCCAGTTTGAAGAAAGAATAAAAAAGTCAAAGCAAACAGTCTTTGCAGGATAGCTTCCACAGTAGGAAGACTGTACAGCGGTTCTTAATAACATTCCAGCAAAACTACATTATAGGACATTACACACAAGCTGCAAAGTCAAGCTCTCACAAGGTGAGAAATGCTAGGATGCAAGTCGTCTACTTAATTCAATCCCTTGTGCAAATATATTACAATAGGTCAATTAAAGCCACATACAAAATTTTTACATGCAAATTTACTGCATAGAGAAGATTGCTGATTAAGTAACATTTCTGAACAACAAATTGTTTTCTCATTGTTCGAAAAGAGGTCTTGCAACACGGCTAGCATTCTTCAAACCTTGCTGTGGTAACAGGTGTTCTTTATTTCCTCTCTAATGCTCATCTATTATGACAAAATGTAACATTATACATCTGTCTCAAAGGAGAGATTTGATCTCCAGCTGAGACACAACAGATAAATTTTCTGCATCTTTCTGAGCTGGAGAGGATAAATACACTTAACCTCTGTTCCCCACCTTCCACCTAACAGTTAAAAGAAAAATCTTGGCTTGTTCGTTTTGAGACACCTAGACCCTGTTTCTCAGAGAAGCAGCTGGTGCCGCAATTCAGATACAGCTGTGAGTGCTCACACTTTGCAAACCACAAAGATTTCAAATCCAGCATTCAGAAACGAGGAAGACTAAATTGGTGACTACTTTTTTTAAAGAGTCTGGTTTAAGCTGCCTGCCTAAACCCACAGCTTGCAAGCAGGTAATATACAGATTAATGCCCAAGTACAGCACAGCCTTAACAGACAGACAGCAGTTTCTCATCCTGCATTAATGCCCCTCTTCATTCATTTACAAATGCATCAACAGCTGGCACCTGTGCCTCCTCCACCGTACCACCCCGATTCATTCCCAGCCCAGCCCCTCCCTGTGAAATTAATGAGGCTGCGCTTCTACAGCAAGGCACAAACATGTAATTGAAGTCCACAGCACATCAGCACAGCGAGGTTAGACTGATACTGCCTTTACATTCCACGGCTCACAAAGCTTTTGATTTCACAACTATTTAATAAGTTGTTTCGTGCAAAGTAAATCCTGATTTTCATTAAATACACTTCATCTGAGACGTATCAATGCCTCCCAGTCTTCCTGAACAATCTGCCGACATAGCAGCACCCCACAACCTCTCTTCCACGTAACAGCTCAACTTTGGACTATTCGTACAGCCCTAATTCTTAGTTCTTCACTTTCCTCCTCTGTTCTCCAATTTTTCTTACACTTATCCCCAAGCTATGTGCCCAAATGGCACGGCTAACCTTTCTTCCCCTTCTGCCACCCCCCAATCAGGATCTTGTTTCATTAATATCTGAACTAGAATCTTGCTCTTTTCATAAGGCCTTTGCCCGGGAGAGATACACTTTCTTCAGTCACAGCTCTGGTAACCGGACTCAGTTCACCCAAAACAGTCAGAAGCTTCACTTCCAGAAGCAGCTGACTACAACTTTGCAAAGTTTATAACATGGTTACCTGTTTTGGGGTTTGGTTTGGTTTTAATGACTGTGAAAATCCTAACAGAAAGAAATATCCTTGTATATTTTCAAGTCACCAGAACTTGTTTTTTTCTTGATAGGGAAAAATAGCACCTTCTCAGCAACACAGGTGAACTTCTCTGGACAAATTATCACTATAGAATATTTCAATAAGAAATATATATATAAAAATACACATAATATGATACTAATTAATTATAAGTATATATAATTATATAGACAGAGTACATATATATATATAACAAGAAGATTACATCTTGCTAAATTATAAACAAATTAAATTATGCCTGGCAATTTCAACTGAAAGTCTGAAAGTGACTCCTACAACCTTAAAAGTGACATTTCCTTGAAGCAAAATTTGTTATTAAGGGTTAGATGTGGGGTGGGGAGGTGGAAATCACCAGCTTTGCACAGGTAAGGCATGCCATTAAGCAGACTGAAGATTAAAGTGGTTCTATGGGACTGCTACAAGTTTTAATCAATTTAACCTTAAAGCAGTTCCATTTCATTAATTCATCCTCAAGCTGATGGGTAAATTTGTCCAAGATCAAAGACAATCAATTTAGTACCTCAGTTGTGAAGTTTTGCTTTCAGGTCTTTGGTTTAGTTTTTTTTTTCCTTTTTTTTTTTTTTTTTTTTTTTTTTTTAT
>VYXH01004329.1:867120-890265 GCA_013397275.1 Burhinus bistriatus | reverse complement strand
TTTTTTTAAAGACTAAGTACACTGTCTTACAGAACTTGCACTTCGTCTTAGTACAAATAAATAGAAAAAAGAGAAGAGGTTTAAAAATTTTTAGCTGATCCTAATTATATTCCATACATTTAAGCCAACAGCAAAGGATACTTAAAAATAATATAGCCAACTCTGGATCCTGTCTTCTATATTCAACTTTAATTGTTTTTCTGAAGGCCATTTCAGAACCAAAGCAATGCTGCTAATATCTACCTATAACATACACACTATTACTTCTTTAAACTAGAGTTAAACTACCTAAAGCTGATCAAGCTACAAATAAAAATAGCTATAACTGAGACAGCTTTCTCCAAAAAATATTTTAGAGCTGAACTACACAGTAGTGTAACACTGGTAAGTCTAGAAACCAAAATTTCAGTACAAACAACTTTAATTTCCAGTACATTAAATATCTCAATAAAATTTACACAAACTACGATGTACATAAATATTTCTTTGGATGTGCACAGAGTTATTTTTTTTCCATTAACAGGAACAGAACATACCAGATAAAATAAGTAGTTCAATAATTTCTGCATCTCCCAGATAGGCAGCAGCATGTAAAGGGGTCCTTTTCTCATTATCCTGTGGTAAGAGGGGGGAAAAAAGGTTTTATTTAAAATAAAAAAGTATGTTTTAGCATTCTGTATGAGTTATGAAAAAACACTGCATAAAAGTGCATCTTCCAAATATTGTACATTTTATATTTTAGAAAATATAGTTACTGTAGACATTAGCCACATTTACTAAGACAGACATGCTTCTCCCTAAGGAACTCTTAATACCTACATAGCCAACTAGCGTTTCCCTGACACACACAGATTGACAGATGCTTATCACATCTGAAGATTAACCCATCAGTTAGAAATCACTATTCACTTGTCTCCAGAGACAGGAATTTGAGGCTGTCCTACACAGTTAAAAACGGTGCCTCACCTTCACGTGCAACCATTAGTGAGAAACATTTTCTTTGGAAAGTTTATTTTCAGCAGTTATTTTTTAAATAGAAAATAGAAAAGAAGCTGAAGTGAGTAGGGGCAAACATACTGAAATCCAAATTTCCACTGTTTTGTTTTTTTTTTTTACTGTAGATAAGCAAAGAGAAGGTAGAGCTGCAATATATTTTGCATAAAACACTCTGGAGGATGCACGTAAGACCCAGCACTTCTGATTAGTTCTGGCTGATCTCATGCCCTTTTGAAGATACAAGTAAGAGAACTTAACCATACACAATATATACAGATGAAGATTCACTTTTGAAAGACTAGCACAAATTTCTTGACTCTTTCCAATTTCCAATTTCCCAATTTTTAATGAGAAAAATAAGATGATGCTGACATCATAGTGAGTGCCAGAAATGAACAAGAATCAACCAGTTTGCTCTCTGAGGGAAGGCTGCTGAGACATTAGAAGAGAGACGGCTCATCAGTCGGCATCGTGGTTCTGGCCTAAGCTCTGCTTCGATATCTAGATCTTTTTGGCAGTTTCAAATACATGGGAAGTGGGGGATCAAGATAGTAATCAGCGAGGAATTTTAAGTGGCAAGACATTTCTATTAATTCAACTGTTGCGTCACAACAATGGTAAAATTAATGCACATTTTAATTGATAATTTATTGTGAAAAGCATTCCTCTCCCTTGCCAAAATAACCTTATTCAGTGAATCTCTACTTGAAAGCTCGCAGCATACAATAAGAAAAATCAAAGCTCATGGCAGGAGAGATCTGATAGCAAAACTAGAGCTGAGAGCCAAGAAGTCACTTCTAAAACATAAAAGACAATTTGAGAAGGTAGAACATTCAACCCCCTCCCCTGAGACAACACCACACACACACCCTCCTGCCCCAAACAACCTACTCCCTGTGTAGTCCCTGCTCAGAAAAGGTCAGTTACACATTCACCATCTGTGTCAATGTTTCCTAACATCATTTTTTGAATTACACACAAATAATTTGAAATTGAGCAGTGCAAACCTGACATCGACGCACCTTGAATAAGGAATCAATACTACTTACTTAATACTAACACCACATAATGTATCACAGTACCAATCACTTGCCAGTATGTCTCAATTACACATTTATGACAAAAAAGACAGCCCCTGCCACTGAGGATTTGACATCTGGGGGTGGGGGGGGACAGGGAAGACGAGACAGACAGGAAGCACAGAGGGAAAAAGTAATACATATATTAAACTTGCTTCCCCAGCCCAAAGGCAGTGAAGACCAGCCAGCAACAAAAATCAGTTTTCATTCCTCCAGTCTGGAGGAGCGGAGTAGCTAATATTTTGCAATCCCGTTCAAGCCTTTTTGATAATGCTAAAGGGCCTATAACCTGTAGTTTAAGGACCACAGAAAAATGAGTATGATATTGTACCGCCTGCGATTTCGTTGTAGAATTAGAGAAAATAAGATGGGTCACGAGTACGTCTTTTTGTAGAGACAGTATTCGCTCAGGAACACAAGGAAAAACTGCATTCCCCACTTAAAGGGCAACACATTATCAAAATTTTCATCACATTTGTTGTGGTGTTGGGTTTTTTTTTTTTTTTTTCTTTTTCTTTTTTTTTTTTTTTTTTTTTAACATCTCAAAGACAGTAGCCACACAAGTAACCAATCTGATACAGTCAATCAGAAATCTTCCAATAAAATGGTGGAGGGAAGGGAGCTGTTTGCGTAGAAAAAGGCTGGCCCCTGAACCCCAAATATATTTCTGATAAATCTGAGCCACACTTCTCCAAAAATCCAACCTCTACTAATGGAAATCATTGAGCATCCTGGAACCACCAAGATACAAACATGAAAGCAGCTCGAACACAAGCAACGTTTCCGCTCCAGCACTGCTATGTTTCCAAGCGGTGTGTTTCCGGTCATGCAAGTATTTCGGTCTTGCTGCTCTTAAGCTGACAGCTTGAAAATACTCAGAGCCCAACTCCCCAGTTCTGCAGCAGGGAATAAAAACAGGGAGGGTATGTATGCAGGAGGCTGGTGGAGAGACTTCCCTGCTCTACAGCACCAAGGCAGCCCTGCTGGGATGCTCATGGCTTGTCATCTTCTGGGTTAACTCCAGAGCTTGGTATTTCAACAATCCCAAGCCCCGGGGTCTCTACCAACCACAAATATTCTGCATGCTGAGGGTGCTTTGGCAGAAGCCCTGGCTTCCCCCCCACCTCAAGTTTCACAGCTGGCACTTTTTGATGCTTCCAAACATATTTTTTTTAATTTAACTTCTCTGTGAGGAAGTTTTTTGGCTTAGTATTTAAAAACCTGTTTTTCAGAACCTCTTACAAAAGCATAAATGCTGCACTCAGCAAGCTCTCATCAGTATGCAGAAGACTTTGCTTCCATTAAAAGAAAATTCTAATTTTGTTCCATCTGATGTGTTACCTTTTACTAGTGAATTTTAATAAGTGAAATCTGAGTAAAATTAAAGAGAATTCTGTATTTTAAATGCTACAAGAGTGCTGCTGTACAGATCAACTACTTTTTATTAAAAACAGTAGTCATTTGACAAACAAATTTCACCTGTAAATACAAACTACTGCATATAAAGCATTACAGTAAATAACGCCAATCAAGCTTTCGGGTTTAACAAGCAACTTTGGAAGCGGACATCTTGCAGCACTGATATATCATACTAGTATAAATCCTGGCCCTTGTGTTGTTCCTTTAATTTCATAAACTTAATTGACAGTGACAAGAGAGAAGGGGTTTTGTACATGAAAGTCCCTGTTACACAGAAAGGAAAAATCTAACACTGTTTGTACTATTTAATTCCAAATATCACAGTATTACTGCAGTATTTGACAACACAGAAAACAAGGTGTTGTACCATCTTCATTTTCCAACTCAAAAATCTGCAAGGCAAATGGGACTATTACAAGTTTAAATCAGCTGTAATGTTAGTACAGAAACATGTCACACTACTTGCATTAGGCAGGTTTTACATAATTGAGAGAGAATGTTGGTATTCCAGTAGAAACAACAAAGAAACTTATATTCCTAATAAGAAACTCCGAAGTTTAATCCCAGGTATTGGTCAATGCTGTCAACAAACTGAAAAGCAATAGAAGGGCTCAGTCCCCAGAGAATCAGTTTTCAGAATGACGGTTCTGTGTCACAAAAGCCCCAACATCATATTTATATGCGCCTTTGCATTGCATTGCATAAAAAACAATCCTTCCATTCACAGTACTTCCATTTCTCAGGTTTCCCAAACATTTCATCTACACAGGAGTTTCTGTAAGGATTCTAGAAGGATTATGACATGAGAAACGAATAGGAGAAAGCCTTATGACCCCGTTAAATTTGGAATAAAGTGACAGGGGCAGTGCTGCTACATGCTCCTTCATAACTCCTCTAACCTAGAACAAGGATAATGCCAACTTTGTTTCATTTTACCTTAAACACAGGCTTTAACTGTTTGGCCGGTTATTTCATGGATCAAAACTTCCACAATGGACAAGTCTATGGCTAATTTAAACATGCAATAATCAAATGTACCTCTTTTTAAAGTAGTAAGTATCCTTTGAGATATAACAATTTATTCCTGGTTTGGGTTCTATCTCAGCAATTGATTTAGAATAACTATAACTACAGAGAATTTTAAAGAGCTAGATGCAGATCAAAAAGATCTCTTATTCCATACACATCCAGTAAGACTGCCGTAACCTGACTACAGCTTCCCCAAGAGTATATTAGAATGTAACTCTAATTTGCCCTTCAAATAGTTCAACATCCACTAATCTGAAATCTTTGAATTAAAGTATTTTTTGGAAAAGCATGAATGCAACTTCCCCCTTTATAAAAACTCCTCTTTATCCTATCTGCTCTTCAAAATCAAATTTTGCAGTAACACTTTAAAATACTGTCATTATTTCGTGATCACACTTACAAAATATCATTTAATGGGTGTTTTCTGCTGTATCACTTGTCAGCTGTCTGCTTCAATACCATCTGTTCCTGGCAGAAATCAATCCTAAATACACAATCATAAATCTTGAAAGAGTTTCAATTCCAACATACCCTGCAATATCTTTAATAAACATCTCTCATAAGTGAAACTATTTTTAAGTACAACATTTCACTTGGTGTATTTTTCAGTTAGGCTAGAGAGAAGGGACTATTCAACCAGCATGATTTCTGACTTCTGGGTTCACAGATAATGTATAAGAACACAATAACAAAACACTTCCAATTCTTTCATAGCATCCAACAGCACAGCGGTCTCTCGCAGTGTGAAGTCCCAGTGCTACACTTGAGAGTCACTAGAACACTGAATTTTATTTGCAGATTTGCTACAGTTTTTAGAATTATCATTTTGTAAGGTAGAGTAACTGTCTACTCTAAATGATTTTTTTGTTCCTCCACACAAAATAGAATACATTTAAATATTTGGCTTTTTCATTCCAACTTTAAACTTCACAAAACTTTAGTTTGGGTACAGAGTTCTTAAAAACATGTAACTTATCTAGAACTTGAAAATTAGTTGTATTATTGTCAACAGAAAGTAGAAGAAAAAGATTAAGTATTAGGCTTTCAAAACTTGTATATCTGTGACAAATTAATTCCACATCCCTACCTTAAGTGCAATTATCTGCTATTTTTTTGGATTTTTTTCCCCAGTATTTCTTAACTTAATTCTCAGAATTTCACATTGTCAAAAAAATTTAACAAATTTCTAACTAATTTTGGCTAACATAATTTTTAGAAGCAGAACTCTATTTTCTCACCATATTTCAAATTTAAAATGCAGCTCCAATATAGTAAGCAAGTCTAACAAGCTACAATAATGGTCTTCTGCATGCTTAAAAACAGGAGGAAAGCATGCCATTAACCACCAATATAATACATATTACATAGCTAACCACAAAGTATCCTTTGAAGCCAGCTGATAGGTATATCATGAATGAAATGACTAGATTTGTCATGCTGACTCCATTAATTTCTTGAATGAATGCTCATGCTACTATTTGCATAAACACTTGTACTGCATTTGAAAGAAACATTTTTTGAAAGCCCAGTACTAAACTTTCACTAAGAAGACTTTATCACTACACATTACATTTCAGGACATATCCTCTTCATGCCATCTATTAGGACTGAGCAAATCTAGACTTCCAAGCAATCACAAAAGACTGAGGAGGAATCTTTGCCCTCTCGCTTGTTAGGACAGCAGTAACCAATGACTACAGAGACCTCGTCTTGTAGGAGAAAAGAAGCGTGTTTAGCAACAAGGGTCACTTCAGCTGTAATCTGCCAAACCCCACTGTTGTTTCTAGGCAAGATCTTCAGTACCAATTTAATAGTGCATGCTCTTTGACTTGATTCTAGATAACAATAATAAAAACCGTCACACCGTGGATTAAACCACTAAATCATTTACTTGCAAGTGCCACATAGCTTGTGGAGACCCTTAAAAAAAATTAGATGGCAGTGGTAGGTATGCAGTAGAAAATAAAAGGTAAGTCAGAAGAGAACAAAGCAACCTGGAAAAAAAGTCACAAGAACACCATTTTAGGGAAGACTAAGAGTTTATATAAATGTCACTCTAAGGATGCATGTTCCTTGAGAGCACAAGCTCTCAACCAGCAAGCACAGTACTTTTAGGATGTTAGAAGAAAAGACATTAGCCACATAATTGCTAAAGAGACACTCACTCTCCTCCCCAAAATTTGATTTTTCAAATCAAAATCAAACACTTAGCAACTGCAAACGGCAAAGCACAGAGCTGTTCAGGTTTTGCATATGGGCATATTTCAGAACTTGGACAGAAGTTTAACTTGGGTCTGGGTGAATGGGCAAAAGAGGGAGGAACCCACGCTAATTGAGTGACATTAAAAACTACAGACGTGGACAATCTGATCTATTCTGATTTCATCACTAACAGCAGGGATAAAAAGGTTAAGACATTTGGCTATAAAAAACTTTTGACCTATATCCACATTTCCACCATGAGAAATGACTGAACAAGAACAACAGAATGAACATTGCTGGGAAACCTTCTNCAGAACTATCACAGACATATCCTAAACTGCATTTTTAGAGTTTATAACAATGGTGACCAACTGTAATGCACTTCATAACAGAACAGCTGTCCCTTCCTTTTCTGGCTATTGGAACATCCCCACCAACCGTGTTTCTTCCCTAACATGAAACCTGGAATGTATTTGAAGTCTTACAGAAAAATAGCAGGTCAAACATTTGAGTTTTATCTTTACTTAGGGGAGAGCAGAACGACACTGCCTGTCACGTACCATTCCACATTACAGGGACAAAAAGATAAATGGGAATACCTAGGAAGGAGGAGGCAGGGAAGAATTCATGTTGTGCGGCTTTGCTGGCTGGACATACTGTGCAATCCCAAAAGCATCCTCGTTTAACCTGATGCCTCTGGACATTTTTAAAAAGGAATTTCTGTGACTGAATTTGAAGTTCAAGTTCACAGAATGGCACTAAAATCCATGGAAAATAATTTACTTCCCATTCAGCTGATGATTATTTGGTTCTCTCAAATAACAAAACTAAAACTGATAAAAAACTCTGTCCTCACCAAACCATTACACACAATTCACACACAAAATACAATCTTATAAATAAAAAGCACATTGAAAGTTTGGTTCCTTTCTGAAATGCCTGAACAGTAGGAGCAATCTGGTGGGAATCATTAAAACTAAGTTTGCACAAAAAAACCATCAAGCATTCATATATATTACAGTGAGATATTATATTGGAATATTCACTTATATTCAGTCACCTCTTATTAAAAAAAAAAAAAAAAAATTAAAAAACCAAATAAGATAGCTCAGTTGTATCTTTCTAGTATTTCTGTTTTTAAGTAACACCTGGAAATACCTTTAATAAAAATTGCACAAATAGTATTAAGAATTCAAGTTACATGAGCAAACATCAGGTGCGAAAGTGCTCTTGTCCAAAAGGCTATCAGGTCTTTAATGTAGCACTAGACTCTAGTAGCACTAGAATGCTACTGAGTAGCACTCAGTACTGCTTGACAGGAAGGGGATGGGAGAAAATCTGCTGTTTTAACTCTTACCGAATCCCAAACTTTTGAATGCAAGTTGGTACTATACTATAAAAAAGACTAGCAGAAAAGGAAACTGAAGTTCAGAACAACTCATACTGTTACATAACTCTATTCTGGACATCTTTTCATAAAATCAACTCTTCAAATGTTAGCTGTTTTACATCACAAGCATTAGGCACAAAACACTGTTCAAGTGTAACTGTTTGAAGCCCTGTCCACTTAAAACAGTGACACCAAAAGCCAGACACACAAAAATAAAAAATGAGTCACATCTAGTGCAAGGAACAGCTATTGAGCTTCAATGTCATCTATGACTGTGATGGCTGGACGCCACAGACAGCTAAACTCTCAGAGAACAGGAGTAAAAATTTCTCATTTAAAGATGTACATGCAAAAAAATACACGTTATTTTGATGTTCAAACAGTGAGATTTGGTTCATGAGCATGCCTTGTTTTCAAGAAGGCTTTTTTCAAGTACTAAATTTTCAAAAATACGCTGTTTTACTCAGGATACAGACAAAATTTTGTAGAATAAAGTGTTTCTTTTCTCATTTGGTTTCTGGAAGACCATTATTTTTGTCTGCCAATGACAAGAGAATGAAAATAAGTTTCCTACTTTTGTTAGAAGTTATATTACTCCTAAAGGTCAAAAATTATCAATAACACAGGACAAGAGGGCTTGAGATATTTCTGTTAGACATTGCATCCTTATTTCTTGGAACTAAAGAGGTACACAGCAAGAAGATTTTTTGACTTGTAGTCAAGTATTTTAAGAGACATATTTTGAAACAACCAGACATTTGTGTATTTTTCCACTTTGAAGTAATTAATCTCAACAACATCTCTTTAGTTTCTGTTTTTTGAAAGTACTAAGGGTGCTTTTTGGAAATACACATCTCATACCCTTTAACCTTTATGTTCCATGCAAGTTTTGTAATGTTGCTGTCACTGTCATAATTCTCGCTAGTTAGGTTTTCAAACTCATGTACAGCACAACGACAGCTTGTAATGAAAGCTGAACCTAGGTCTCTACTCTACAAGAATGTCTACGTAACTTCTTTTGCCCAAATTATAAAGGCTAGGATTCCTTGTGAGTGAACTCAAGCATCCATTTGGGTATCGGATAAGGACCTGATTAACTGAGCAGGTTTTGTGAGCTGTTCCCTTTCACTGAAGTTCCAACATCAAGGATTTGGTCCCATTTATTACTAACAAAGGCTACTGAATTCTTCCCCAATACAAGAAACGAATGAAGAGCTATTCTCTACCCTTTGATGAGAGCAACTTGATCTCACAGTACAACTGAGACATTTTGGATATATTTTCCTTTAACTCAGGAATTAAACCAGAACAACTTTTAGGGCCAAGGCTACATGTTAATATAGTATATCATTGGGGGCGGGGTAGGAGACACCAGAACACCCCACCATTAAAATTAACACCCACCCACAAACCTTTTTGCATTCAAAACTATAATATATTTAAAAAAACATATACAATAATATCCCATTAAAAAATACTTTCCCTTGGCTTTACCCTTCCCAAATGCCAAGTATAGGATTTGTAAATATTTACCTGGCAAGTACGACAGGAAAAAAACCCAGCTTTTAATCGGAATGCAGTTGCTGATAAGAAAAATGACAAATAACTCTGAAACTATTTTTTGAAAAGAATAAAGCAGGATGTGAAAACGATGGACTTTCCATAATGTGAGTACAGGGACGTGAAGCACATTACACAACCCAGCCTGCGCCCGCAGAGCAGGCTGAAGGAGGGACAGCGACTGCCTCATCCTACGATGTCATCTATGTGTAGCATTTGAGGACACAAATGAGAAAACATGCCAAGAGAGAAAACAGTACAATGCAGGCTCTGTTTATGCTCCAGTGAAAGATCACACCACACTAGGTAAGGTATGCACATCTCCATCCCAGTTTAAATCCACCACGTTACGTTCGGGCCAGTGACACCTTTGTTCAGAAAAGCTGGGGTTTCTGCCTTTTTTCATTGCAAAGACTAGCACTAGAATGACAACCCTATACATGTCTGATGTAAATCAGGTATTTGTTTCACTAACTGCATTGTCCTGGTGACAGGAAAAGATGTGGTTTTCAGGTTGTGTGAGCACCTCTTCTTGAAGCAAGCAAAAACATTCTGTTTGTGCATGTTAAGTTAAATAGCTTCCTAAAGTGAGGTCATCTAGCTGCAATACGCAAAGTCTTTCTGTTAAGAGACCCTTGTGCTATTCTGAACACCTGACTCAAAGCAGCATACAACACAAGCCATGCTAATAGAGACAAATTTTTAAGCAAGAAAAATCCCACAGAGTACATCTGTTCTGAAGAATTAAAATGAGATTATCATTCCACCCAACAGTAAGTGTCTGCAACAGAAAACAAAAAATCCCCAAATTGATCACAAAAGAAACCCAACAGAAAATCTCTACCAGCAAGGATCAAAACTCCTCCAAAAGTGCTGGTAAGCTTACAATCAAAGTATTTTATCTGCACTATTCCCTAGGCTAAATAGATAAGGGATAAGCTTAGAAGGTAACTGCCATTATAGGAAGAGCTAGCAACAACTAAAGCAAGACATTTGCACTCCTTTGAGACAGTAAGTCAGCATCATGTAATTTATTTATGAGTTACCATAATTACATATACCCATATGTATATAACTAGTATTTCATGCAAATAAAAACTGAAATGAAATTAACGATCACGAAGGATGATAACAAAGTAGAACTTTATTAAAGACCAAAGACAGAACCAAATTCCACTGGTTTTGGAGACAGAAAGGTGATGGTATCATAGGCCTGACAAAATTCCCCTCGAACTTCGTGTTCCAGACAGACATTGTATCTGAACTTTTGGGGCCTACTCTTGAGCAAGGCCTCAGAGATCCCTCATTGCAGAAGGAACTTCCAGTTCATTTGTCCTCAGACAGGACACCAGTATGAGCTTTTCCAGGCCCCACAGCCACCTACCAACAGTCCATGAGAGCCCTCCTCCTTGGGCATTTATGGGATGGCCCTCCCTACAATATGTAGCAAACAAATGAGAAACACTTTCCCAGTTTTGAATATACATATTAGAGTAGATTTAAGGAACTTAAAGGTGTATCTGCCTTGCGTAGAGCCTGTGTACAAGGGCCAAACAGTACAAAGCAAATGATGGTGTTTACTGATCATGCATTAGATATTCCACGGTAGATATGCAAGACAGCTTTAACCACTTGCAAAGTGGAGAAAACTGCCTTATTCAAAGGTATGTTGCATATGCATAAAGAGTTTTCACCCACGAAGTTACTGCAAATAATCAGTAAATTCAAACCCTATCTTGCTATTACCAGCTATGCATTCTTTAAGGACTGTGTCAATGTTGGAGTTTAATGCACATTAAGTCTACTGAGCTTTCTTCTGCTCTCTGCTCTTTCAGTGGGGATGTTCTGTTCTCAAATACCAATCCTTTGCGTGACAGGCACAGCAACTGCCAGGAGTAACCCCAGTAAGCTCTAACTATTCAAGACCGTGCCTCTAGCTTGTTTTGTAAAAGCAGCAGGAAATGCAGAACTTCAATTACGCTTTGAAGGTTACAATCTTAAGTAACAATCACTAAAAGTAATACAGCAAATCAGACATGATCTACAAAATCATTATCACTAAGAATCACACTGGAGACTCAAACACAAAATTCTTGAAACACATTTAAATTTGATCTAATTATTAATGGTTCTCTACATCAATGCCAATTTTTCAATGTTAAAGAAATAACAATGACCGAAACAAAACTTGTCTATCAAATCCCCAATTACTATAAAACAAATTCAGTGTACAGCCAATACGGTAAAAACACTGCCGCGCAGACATCCAAGCTTGTTTGCCCAGTTTAGCAAACAGTATAACCATATTAGCATAGTACCAGGCGAGCTTACTAGACCTGATGAGAAGGACCATATATTAGCTTGAGTAGCACACCACACTAACATTAAGTCTCTAAAGAATATTTCTCATTACCTGTACAAGGCAGCACCATGCCATGTAAGCCCTTCTTCTTTTCAGAGAGTCCTACCTTTTGCAATGGTAAGTTTTTGAGAGCTACCATCCACAGAATCCACTGTGCCAAGTAGCAATTTGCTGGTTAGTCAGATTATCGCTAAACTCTATTGAAGGTTTGTTTGTATCCCGCTAATAAGAGTGATAACTCAATAGATCTGAAAATCTCATTTGCACAGGCTAAATACAGTGTTATCGACATGAAGCAAGGAATTATTTGTCTTTGGACTGGCAAGGTTCTCTCATTAAGAGTTTCAATTCTGAAGAAAAATGCCTAATTATACAGATTTGTACTTAAAACATTCTGAATGTGTTTCTATACCAGAAGAGGAACTCAACACCACTTGGACGCACTTTATAGTGAGGCTGAGAAATATGATTCACTTTCTAAACCACTAAAAAGGAAATAAGATATCTGATTATTCATTACAGATGACATGCTTGAAAGACATTCCACAGTAATGAACAGGAAATCCACAACTTTATTAAAGTTAACTAACAGTAAATAACTGCTATATTGTGAATTTAAATCTTTAGTAGCTGGTGGAGACTCTTTACAATACACAACTTGCTGCAAGTTTCCACAACACTCGGAAGAATTAGGTCTCCAAAGTTCTCAGTTTCTGGAATCAATCACGCTTCAGATCCATGGAGAAACTGTCTCATATCAGGTCCTTTAGAAGGAGAAGAAGCTTTCCTATAGGAAAAGCTTCCCTACATTCCCTGAAGCAAAGTTTCTTCTTATCCCTTCAGATACATAACATTAATATTAATGTTTTTAAGAACTGACTTGATTCTTTACCAAATAACCCCTGGACATTCCCATTCAGTAATGCTGAACTGTATCTACTTGCTTAAGAAAGCCTCACTAAGCTCAATCACATTTAGTGAGATGTTTTATAAGCTAACTTTGTATCTTGTTAATAAAAAAACCAAAACACCTTAGATGTGCTCTTCCACACAATGTCCTTCTAAAACCCAACTCCTAAATCTTCTTGCATATGAACTACTTCAACACCACGTTAAACCTGATGCATGGCTGTAAATTCTGAGCAGGTAGAACCTGCTCCTGTCTGCACAGGACCGCAAACACTCTCCCAATAAATAGGATTCTTCACTAAATTTTCCTGCTATTCTTCAGATGTAAAGAAATTTCAATGAAGCGAACATTTTATAAAGCAGGAGAGTCTCATGACTCATCATTTCATCAGGCTGGTCACACAGGAAATGGGGGTTCCTGTTTGTGGTGGGAACATTAAGAAAGTTTAGTATCGAGACTATCTAGAAGCAGAAAGCAATCCAGTACATTGACGTGCACACATTGGACAAAAGTCCAAGCAAAAGCTTAAGGAGAAAGAAACATTTTGCCCTCGTTCTATGCCTGTATTTTATTAGAAGTCCAAGGGTAAACAGGGTGTAGAAGATGAGTGCTAGCTACCATTAGTCTCTGAGATTATACATATTATATATAAAAAATATGTATTTTCTTCAATCCCATATGTATGAAAAATATATTTACATATACCTCATGCAAAATGAAAATATACCAAAATTAAATAAAGCCATGAAGGTCTCCATCTAATTACAAAAGCTCTCTCAATTCTTATTAGATGGCAACATAAATTCTTCAATAAACAGTTAGCAGTGGAAGCGTCTGAAAGCATATTCAACCTGGTTTATAGTTTATGCCCATCCTGATTTCACCTGCTCTCTGCGAGGTCCCTCTGCCCCCTTTTTGCCCAATACAAGATTTCTCAGACTCTCTGCTCCAGTACCTGAAGCTGGGTTCCAGGCAGAGGCTGCCCGGCAGGACCTGCTGCACTGAGTCAAGGCCTGTGTTTCTCAGCACTAGTTATTAACTGGAGGGATTCTCATTACCAGTATTTGTTTATACAGGAACTGTTCCTCTCTGACCTCCTACAGTGATTTCAGAAGACTGTTCTCACTGTCTATTCATTATATGCTTACTGTCATTAGCATTAGATAAGCTATCATATTTTTAAAAATATATACACATACACTCACATTCTACATATAAGTTGCATGTGTGTGTATATATATATATATATATAAGCGCACACACATACATATGTGTCTTTTCAATATACAGCTCTCTGCAGGAAAACTCACAGCAAGTCGCGGTGCTTAATAATACAAACAATGAAACTGAACTAAAATAACTAGTACCAAACTCAAAGTTGTAACTCATCCTATGTTCTCATAATATTGAAAAGCCTTTCATACTTACAAATAGCTGTAATTTTATCCCCTAGATTTGCTACACTCTAAATTGGAAATAAAAACAGACTACAAATAAAGCTCAACCAAGCAGAAATCTGCCTAGTGGGTGGGGGGTGGGGGAAAAAACCTTCGAAGTTGAACATAATTTGAAATAGATAAATAATTTGGAAAATTAGCAAGCAGTTTTGAAACATTTTTTCCTATAGATCTGATTGACAAAACCTGAAACTATAAATCTTAAGAATCACACTAGCTATAACTAGCACATTATAAAAGATGGGAACTAAAATTTGTCATCATTCTAAATCTGAGAATAGAAATGTTCTTAATAGGGGAAAACATGCAAATATTTTTATGTACTTTATTAATACATGAAAAGCCACCGTTTTTCACTAAATACTTCTTTGCTATGATTAGCAACTCAAGATACTACATTTTTGGAGAGAAAAGTTCTTAAATTTAAGATTGTTTTTAATAGGTCTAAATTGTGCGCTCCTCCAAGATACTATTACAACTACTCATTCACATTGTCAGTCTAGATAGTTCAAGCTACAATAATTACAGTGTCTCTTTAGCAAATGCTTGTCTGCAACTGGAAATTAGCAAAAGACCCTATTAAAAAAAAAGTGACTGATACTTTTAAAAAATAAAAACATACGCCAGATGGAAACTCTCTAGCAATGACCACAACTAAGAAAGGAAAGTTCATACCCTCACCCATATAGATAGGAAATAAAACCTAAATAAATTGTGCTCTTCAGAATATCTTACTATTTTCTGGATGTTTTTTTAATTCCTCCGTCACATTCAAACCAGCAAACCAGAAGTTAAGGACGCTGCCTGCACAGTCTGTCCTGCCAGGGAATACAATCAGATGCTGCTCCACAGCACCAAATAACGTTTGTGCAAGTTTTTGTTGCCAACTCCAGCTGCCAACAAAAAATGTCCTTCATGCAAACAGTCTAGGTTGCCTGCAAGAACCTGACAAAATAGTTACCAACACTGGGTCTGATGCACGCCTGGGACAGACAGACTAGTTAGCAAACCCATAAATCTCTCACCTCTTCAGAAACACAGCTTGAAGAGTTAAAAAACTGTGCGCAATTCCTGCTTAGCCTTTGCTACATTACACTAGTTTTTAAATACTATTTATTCTCACCAGTTTAGATATAAAAGCCACACAGCAGTTTTGCTCTGATTGTCGAAGCTTTATCTAGTAACAAGAGGTGCTGTAGATGAAATTAGCCTGGAAAATTATTTTCCTGCAAGCATACTCGGGGTGGAACAAACCACAAACCATCACAAAACATTGCGACCCTTTTTTCTGATCAATGGTCCCAGTATTCCTGAAGTGGAAAGGCATATAGTTTGGACACGCCTGTCTTCCCATTGCTTTTATCTGGCCCATGCAAACTTCTGTGTAAAACCGTCAAGAGTTTTCCCCACTGTTTTCAAAACCATTTCCTGGGACAGGGAAACAGCCTCCCTGAACCCCCCCAAAAAGCACAGAAACATGGTATTGCAGATCAGCAGCTACCTCTATTTGAAAAACGCAATGTATTAACCGGCTCTGGGTGACTTCTTCCACTGTTCCAACCAGCAAATTCTTACACTAACGTGACTCAAGTTAGAAAAGGTACTCATAAGCAAAAGGCATAACTCAAACACTTTATGCATAGCAATTAATGCAGAAAGAGGATTTTAGAGGCATAGATATGTCAAGCTAAAGTGAATTTACATTTGCAGCTGCATGCATGTACACGTTTTATCAAAATCAAATAAACAAAAAGTTAATCCATGTTAGTCATTGGTAAAGTAATTGGCTACATAAAGATAATGAACATAAAAGTAAAAAAGTTCCTAACAACTATTTTTACCTCATTACACATTACAGCTTTTTGCTTATTTGTTTTTAAGCAAGGCCATGATATTTACTTATCTAAGTTTCTTCACATTGAGAGATATTTCAACGTAATTGCTGCATCACAGAGCAATTACAGTTTTCCACATAACGACATATATAAAAAGTCTTTTAATGTATGAAATAGGTACATAATTTATTTGTATTATCAGAACATTGAACTCTAGTAAATTTTGTACAATGTTGCATATTTCAGCCAGGTAATTCCAGGCTTTCCTGTTCTACACTGCACTCCCAAGTCTGCAGGAAAAACCCAGTTACCCCATAGTTCAACCCACAAGGTAAAGTATAAAGATGAAAGTCAGAAGACTGTACATTCATGACCTGTTTTTTCTGTTTAACCTCTTTTAGGACTTTGCTGACCAATACCAGCATCACAAAGAATCTTTCTTGGTTTTTAAACTGCATTTTAATTTTCATAATTAATTCCTGAATTACTAGGATATTTGAGACTCTCGATAATCTAATTCTCCTGCTACACAGACGCAATGCTCAAGGAGAAGTCCTAGACTTGTCACTAGACTAACAAACCAATTTTGCTTCTCTTTCAGTATATGCAACGACCTGCAAAGTAAGATAACTTAAAAAATTAGCAGGAAACCAAGTAAGATGTCATATATTACCCCGTAACGACATCCAGCAACATTCTCCTAGTATGCAAGTAACACAAACAAGAAGTTATGCAAACCCACACTTGGCAGGACTGGGAAGGGAGCCCACATCTCTACTGCAACAGCCATCCACGCAGCAACCCAACTGCTCAAAATTACAAAGTCCGACACATACACTTAGCTCTTCTTTTTGCACCTAGCACTTTGGTGCTACCGGATCGTACCCCTTGCCAGCCCCAGGAACAAAACTTGGGATTTATGGGCAACACTTCACTGCTATCTAATACAGGTGGAGGGTAGGGAGGGCGGACAAGATTGTTTGGGTCTATGGCTTCACTTTGGTTTGGTTTCCCTTCTTCCCAAAATAGTAGCACAGGTGAGCTTTTATTTTATTTTTTGCTTACTCACTATAGAAAAGAGCCATTAAATTAAGAGCTGTGCTGAATGACCAATAGTCCAGAATACAAATCACACAGATAATCCCGATTGCTGCAGTCCTCGGTACAGTTTGTGGAATTTCATTTTCCCATCTTACACTTTTATATTAGAAAAAAACCCACTAACTCACACAGGAAGTAGCTTTAAAATATGTTTCATAGTTTAAATTTATTTTAATCTCACAAAGCACAATGAGCAGTAAGATACAGGTGTTTCATGTATAAATCACTTATCACATATGTCAATACCACTATTTTAAATAGGAGCAGTGAGCACTTTATAACATTGGGAGAGATCTGTGTGATTTTGGGATTCCTCCAAAAACAGTACTTGTTTGGCTTTAGGGTGAGAGCAAGGGGCATGCTGACACCAGTTCCAGAGGGGATCAGATGTTTATCCCCTCGGTTAAGATCAAGTGCAATCGGGTTATAAAAACTGCATATTGGGTTACCCGAAGTGTCACTTTTCATGGCAAGAAATACTATCCTAATAGGTCTAGGAGGAGGAAAAATTGTTCTGATTTTGAACAATCATTTCAACAGTCAGATCTGCAACCTTTAAATTCTTTTTTGACAGTGAGCTAGTATTCCCTTCGCAAAATTATATTCTTAACTAGCTGAGATTTAATACTCCATTTTCATGATCTATTAAATGGAACATACATCATAAAAGTTTTGGTTACAAAAAGAAATGGCACAGTTTGCAACAGTAATAGGCCTCCAAATCTTAAAATTCACACAAACAAATCCTGATTTATAAAAGGCAATGCTGAGATCATTTAGTTAGCTTAAACTAACTACTGAAAAGCACATAAAATTCAACCCAGCCATACTAATTTAATAGGCAAGAGCAGGAAATGTTCAGGACCCCATTAATTCATAAAGAGATATTAAATGTGGCAGTTATCACAAGATTTTCCTTGCTGTCAAGCCTCAAAAGCTCAAGATGGTACCAAGAAATTATGTGGGGTTTTTTTTATAAAACATATACACACACACAGAGAGCACAGCAACAGCAATGCATATAGCAGAAACTGTATCTGGCCTGACATATGTGATGTGTGTGATTTAAGCCTGATTCATGAAACAAGTAGCTACAGCTTCTCTAGCTTTCTTGGAGAAGTGGAGGGAGAAGCAACCCCTTCCCCTTCATTTTTTCCATTAATCGGAGCCTCAGGAGAGTTCACCTTCCAAACAATACACTTGATCAAAGTTCCTATAAATCAGTTTTGTCTATAAAAAAGCTACACAATTCCCAGCTTGCAGAGAAGGTAGGCCTTTCTGAACCACAGTTGAAGCAGCTAGGGACACACTCAATTTGTTCTTTCTTCACAAAAGACTACAACTGCAGAGTGGAATATAATACATACTTTCTAAATCTAGACTGAGCCTGTGACTCAAGAAGGCTGGTATGGCATGAACAGAGAGCAATATTCTTCCTGAAAAAGCCCGTTTGCTATCAGTACATCATCTTAGAGTCACATGCAGAAACTCATGTTATGAAAGGCTACCGACCTCAGAATCTTTCTAATGTAACGCTATGGTAGAACACATAATCTGTTTTAGGAATAATGCTCTAATACAGCCCAATCTGGATGCAATCTTTAGATATTACCATAATATCAAACAGTTATCACAGCCTAGCTTTGGGAAGCCAAATACACAGACTCAACTCACTTAGCTTTAAGAGTACTAAGCCAATTGTGATTAATGTTAAAGATAACATACCCTGGAAGTAAAAAGGTAAATTAAACTGGAAGATAACAGAAGGAAAAAAAAGAAAAATCCAAACCACATTTCACCAAGACACTAGCAGCTTTCCTAGGTGAATGTCCACTGTCACAACAAAAGACACAACAGCTCTATCTTCAGTTCACTTCTGGGCAAAACCAATTTGCAGAACCCTGCTAGGTCTCCAGTTACAGTGTCCAACCCATGCTCAGGGGAAGGGAGGAAGGAAGGAATCTCAACTATTAGAATACAAACTGCAAAATAATTAGTTGCTCTTGAGAGGGGAAAAGGACTCTGCAGAGCCATTGGAGGGAATGACTCTGGAATTCAAACAATTGTACTGAAGCACTTGGATAGCGAAGTGGAAAAAAATCCAACACATACACTGGTCCAATATAATCCACAACGGTTAAAACAGTTTATCACAATCCTTCTCTTTATTAGGAAATATACATAACCACTTAATTTTCTTTACTTTTTCCCTCCTTCTGTCCACACCAATTTATAACAGGTAACTAAGGGGACAACTTTGGATCTAGACTATGTAGGAATGTACTGTCTCCAGCCAAGTACATACAGCAAATGAAAAACTCAAGGAAAAGAACAAAACACACGCACACAGACACAAAGAAAAAATCCACTAGGCAGTTTACTTCATTTCTGCCAAACAATAGTAGAATTTATAAGCCTGTTTAGTCCCAACAAACAGTATTTTAAGGGATATATGTGAATGCAATAATAAATACTGTAGTAAGACTAGGACTGCCATGGTAGGAAGGAATGGTCATGTGTGATAAGCACCTGCCTATGCTGAAGAAGTTGGCTGTGAAAAAACATCGTATTTGTTCTGGATGGATTCTAAATACACCTTGGGTGTTACTAGCCTAAGATGCACACACGTTCTCTTAAAGGGAACCGTCCACAGAATGGAGTAAAAAAATTAGAACGTAAAATGTAAAAACCCCCAGATTTTGAATATTCTGCCTACAATGTTTTTCTTCACTTTAACTACCTGGCAGTCTAAAGTAACCGTCTTCAAAGACATGAAACAATCAGATGCTTTCCTATTTAAGCATATCTGATGACTTCATATTTATGGGCAACTGTTTGACAAATTTGAGATAGAACAAAAAAACCCCAAACCACTACTACATACATACTGAAATCTATCAGAGGCTTTTGTAATAAATAACCAAAGAAGCAGAAAGATACTAACCTAACTTTGTTTACAGACACTATAGCTAGGAGAGCTAAACCTGACTTACACATGGAGGAATATAAATGAAACAATACAGACTAATCAGCTTTTAAAAATAAAAATGGCAATGTGACCAGAGCGTACACACGAAGAGACTGGAAGGATACACAGCTAATGCTCTCATAACTAAGCAGAAGATTAAGTCTTTTGATATTATATAATCCATCACACCATCTTGCTTAAGAACATGCAAAACTACTGAAAAAGGAGAGGAAAAAGTCCAGCCTTACTGAACAAAACTTTAGATTTGACAGCAAGTTTACTTATACAGGGTCCTACTCAAGCTCTCCAAGACACCAGGAGGGCTGCCTTATACTTGAGCTGGCATTGGTCAGATATAAATTCTGCAGAATGCTTTTAAATGTCAAAATACACATACCAAACTAAATATTTGCTTTTGGTTTACATCTTTCAAGAAGGAAGTGTAAACAATTATCAGTCTTACAGTGTCCGCTATGCAGAATCTAGATGTTAGCCCTTGCTTTTTAGCCTCACTCTTGTTCTGATGCACTTGTAGGAGAAACAGCTACGTACATTCGCACTGTGTTAAGCTCCAAATGGTTTATATGAGTCTGCTTTAATAATCAAAACAATTTCTAATCAATGTAAAGAGTGTATGCTGTATTACCTTGCATAGTGTCAAACATGCATATTAGAATTTTAATGGAAAGTAAATACAGTAACTGCATGCTGTTCACATCTTGAATTTCACCCAATAGAACAAACTCAATTTCACTTCAGTAGAATTTTTAAGTCTGCAGTGTCTGGGTTCACAGCACTGCAAACAGGACATACAAGCACAATTTCTCATTTTTACTTATTAATACAACCATTAGGCTTCCCTTTTTAAAATCCACTATTTAACCTACCTTCGGAAACCCCAGACTATTTTCTTGTAATTGCCTAACATATACCATATGCTGTATTTAATTTGAAGACAATGCAAGTCTACATAGCATCACATTTAACTTCAGAAAGTTAGACTATTTTTTAGAAAGTCTGATGCAACTGTATAAACAAACTCTTGTTACCCAAGCACTGCAGAACTAACATTTGAAAGGAATATAGAGTTAGGTCTTTATTATGAACACAAGTCTACAAAGCTACCCTCCTCCTTCCCACTATTAAGTGTCTGTACCGGCTTTACTTTTCCTATTACATAAAAGCAATAAAATGTACAGCTCATAAAGTTAGCAAAGTTTTAAAGTCGTTAGTGCAGCAGAAAGCTATATCAAAACACAATTAAAATGTATTCAAAGCTAATAACGTTTGTTTTTACCTGAAAATTAACATCTTCTTTCTTAAATATCAGTGCTCGAACTTCATCAGGGTCTCCATTAAATATAGCTTGAACCAATGGTGGCTGAAACGAAGAAAAAACACATCTTAGAATATAACCCCATTTCAGTTTTTAGTGATACACATATGGTTTTTTGATACATAACACAAACACAAGATGATAACAAAATAAAACACCCCAGGCAGTGAAATAAACAAACCAGCAACAGTATTTAGACTTGAAGAAACTCCAAGTTTTAAAACCTCATACACAGGAACATACTCTAAGTCANAAAAAAAAAAAAAAAGGAAGGCCCAGAAGACTAGCTTATAACAGCTGAAAAGATAACTCTTCATAACAAAATCAGGACTGTTGTTACATGCTGCAAATTCTATAGAATATAAGCAAATAAATCCCTTTTACATTAGCAAGTGACCTAAGTCACTAGAAGTTTTTTCACCTGTTTAGATAGAGTGAGAAAGCAAAGTGCATCAGATAAGTATGGTAACAAATTCACACTCACACACATCTATTACTAAATATAGCAGGGTTTCTTAGTAAGTAAGAAAAGCTGCTGAGGTATGCTAGCAAGATTTTAGTTAGTCACTTGACAAAATAAAATGAAGCAGTAACAGCACGGTCCCCAGTATTAATCATTTCCAGAAAGTGGTATCTTGAATCTAACAGTTACACCAAGATTATAAATTATGTTATTTTTTATTTTAGCTTAGAACTGCTCTTGCTTGATGTACACTATATACTCTATCCATTCTCAAAACAAACACAGCCTATTATTGTAACAGAATGATCACATCAGTTTCTAAAGTAGTACTGCATAAACGTATCATTGAGGACTAAGGAGTAGAGCAGGGAAACACCATTTACCTCAAATACAGTTTACCAAGCTCTCTAAAAATCCTCTGCTATTATACAAGAGTTGAGATCTGCTATTACTGCACCATAAATAAAGTTACATGAAAAAGAATGAGCCCTTGCAAATATTAATTCTACAACTAAGTTCCAGCTTCTTCCCTCTTTAGTATAGGCAGTTTTTACCACCTTGTCTTGTTTCAACACCATGCATATTCATGTTAATCTTAGGAAAATTACTACCGGTATTTGCGACGGTATTATAAGCAAGAAATATGCCAACAAACAACATGCCTTACCAGCACATTTCCAGAGGGCGATGGACATAAAGATATATTTTCCTGAGGTAATTTGGAAATAAATGTGGGAGAATCATCTTCCACCTCCTCCAAAACAACAATACAGACTCGACTCATTCGATCCGTTTGAGGAAGCAAAAGCAAACAAAAAAATGCCAGCAATGGTATTTTTGGAACCAGACCGCAGGTATTGCAACGGAGACCATAGAGGAAATACTTTCACCTGTTTCACACACCCTCACAAACTTGTGAGTGTTGCCGCTGGTGTATTAGCATTTAAAAAAGGACTTTTCAATCCCCCCTTACACTTCATTTTTCAGATTTAAACACCCTGAGATGTTCAGGACAATGCTGGGGGTGGGGAAGAAAAA
>VYXH01004329.1:835603-867057 GCA_013397275.1 Burhinus bistriatus | reverse complement strand
TGAAAAAAAAAAAAAAAAAAAAAAAAAAAAAAGTTGTTCTTTCTAAAGTAAAATTTCCCTAAGCATGAAAACCACAATAATGAAACTGTGGAACAGCTGATAAAAATATCCCAAGATCCAGTTCCATCCGAACCGCACTCACTGTCGCACACAGCTGTCCTTTCACAAGCAAATTTGTCTTTGTTAATGTCACAACTTCCACAGTGTCCTCCTACCCCCACAGTGAAATCATTGTTGCAGAAGACACGACACTGTCCTATCGAGGACAGAACGAGGAACAATTGCCCCGAGAGCGACGGCCGCAGCTATACCCAACTCCTGCAAGGTCAGTTTTAAATCAAGCGTCGCAGGCTTTCTGGTGACTGAAAATAAACGCGCCTTCCGATCATCCTGTCATTCTACAGCTTCCTTTCCCAATGTCAAAAACAGCCCAGCCAGAAAAATGCATCTCGTTTCCAGCAGTTATTCAGGACCTGCTTAGAGGAAAATAATTCTTTCCCATGCAAGAAAAATATCTGCAACGTACAGCACGGCTGCAGCACATTTACATGCGATGAGTCAGACCACAGGGACAATGATCTCCTTGAATAATATTGCTCGTTGAATCCAGCCCCCCCGCAAACGACAGCAACGCAGACGGCGTTACTCCGTCAGGGACACAAGCAATGCAGAGCATTCATTCTTCCTTCTCTGGGCAGTAGCTCTGGCTTCTCCATCAGGGAACGCGTTAGGCAGAAATACTGTTGAGAAAGAATGCTTCAGCAAAACAAGCTAGCTACTGCACACAAAAGCTCAAATTGCTGCCCTCGACTTCTTCTGCAAAAGCAGTTCATCACTCAAGTGTTTCTTTTGATCACCATGTGAATGCAGTTCCCATGATAGTCTTCATTCAGATTGAGGGGGAGAGGAGAGAAAAAAAAAAAAAACAAACCAAGACTCTCTACATCTTCTCTGAGCCAACTTCTTTATCCGAACATCTGTCACTGTGCCAACCTGATTCTCCTCTTCAGTTAGAGCTTCTGCTTATCAGTTTTTTTCCTCGACAAATTAAATGATACAATCAGCAGCTAACCTTGCAAATCGTGAAAAAGCCTAGCTGTCCGAGCGGGTCATTAAAAGCCCACAGGAGCAGAGCGCAAGCCACCGCCACGGCAGCATTCCCACTGAGCAGCAGCCTGGCGAGCAGCTACTGCAGCCTGGCAGGATGAAATGCCTAGTAATGCTCACATGTCACACTTACCAGAGAACCCAGCCGCTGCTCCCAATGCAACTTCCTCTGGCACAAAAAAAAAAAAGAAAAAAAAGGAAAAAAAAAAAAAGAGCGCCTTTTTTTTTTTTTTTTTTTTTTGGGGGGGGGGCAGTCTTTGCAGTTACATTGGTGCCAGTTCTGTGACTAACGCAGCTGAAAACGTAGAAATCCTATAACTGAAGAAAGAGCGACTGTTTAATATTTTCCACTAAAAGCCGCAAAGAAATCTGGTGTACTGGCTCTGCTGACTAACAATTTAGGCAGTAAACAATTCCAGCATTTTAACCGCTTTCATATGGCACTGGTCAGAGCAGCAAAACAGTCCTTCCTTAACTCGTTGAAGACAAGAAAGCCCCCACATAAATACTCTGAAAACAAAATTAAAATAAAATCTCTCTTAAAGTAATCAGTCGACTATTAAAAAGACAGCTATTAATGACCAAACCCATGGGATTTTGCAGCTAGTATAGACAAAGATATCCTCAGCTTGAAAAAAACTGCATTGAGTATCATTTAAATATAATAATATTATAACAACATTCGTATCATAATATAACATAGTAATAAAAATATAATATCAAGCCCTACAACTTGCTGAATAAATATTTCAGCTTGAATCTGCCTAAATGGTGCTGGTTTGTGGGTGTATTATGTAAATGGCTTCTGTCAAAGTTGCTGGATAAGCTTCAGTGTTACAGGAACAGAGGGAGGGGTTTTGTTTCTGCTGTGGCAGTATGAAGGCACTTCTAATGTCCTCCAGTGGCTGGTAAGATCAGAATTTGTCAATGGTGAACAAGTTTCTGGCTCTTTGATAAAGCATTTGCACTCAGGTTTCACATATGAATCCAGGCAGAAAGACAGACAGGTTTAAGTGGTGTATTAAATGGTTTGGATATTAATAGACATATTGAATTCCCACCTTTGGGGGCCACAGGCAGGAAAAGCTCACATCACCACTCTTGAAATAATGTCTATGGTAGCTTCCCTGCAACATAATAAATTGCTTACCACACATCCAGTGACACTTCCTGCAGGTGAAGGTTTTTATAAGTGCGAAAGAGTACCTTATGGTAGGGCTCCCTGAGCTCAGGACTGCTGGCTTGGCAGAATATTGCACCAGTTTCTGATTCACCGTGAAATTTCAGCTACGATTCAGATTTCCCAAGTGTTCTCATTTACAGCATGTGACTAACAAACATCTTTATAAATATATTCTGTTCATTATATGGAGTCCAGTTGTTTTGGAATGTCATACTTTTGGTCTTAATTATGAAAAAGCAATGGTTTGTACACTACATTGCTTTGTTATAGCATTCCAACCACTTATTAAAAAGACACAACATAGATTCACATGAATACATATGAAAACTCATGTTCTTTGTGGTCACAGCAAAACCAGCTTAAATAAAACCAAGGACATCCTCAAGGCTCATCTACTGCAACACTCTACTGTCTGCTAAGGAACACAGCAACCGCAACCTAGAAAATATTTTGTGGTTTATTTGTGAAAAATACCCTAAGGTATAGACACTGTAGTTCACTTGCATAACTAAACATTCATTTGGAAAAAAAAGATAATTAAAAAAATCAGATTTTAAGTCTACAAGCAAAGTACACCAACAAAATGCATACTTGGGTTTCATACTATACACACACACACTTGGTATTCTAGCTAAGCCCATATGTTCAGTGTAAATGAACACTTTTTGAGAGCCAGTAAGTTTATATAGTAAGCAAATGCTAAGAGTTCCATACATTTTCTTCAGAATTACCAACCGGACACGTTGCTAGATAGAGACAATGCCCAGGTTAATTCAAATTATCTGAAAGTGGTCTGGTTTTTGACCTTTGCAATTAATGCTCCAAAGTACACTTAAATTCAGCTAGAAATTCAATAGTTACCATAAAAAGTATAGGCCTTCACACTTATTTTATTGTTAAAATTCAGAAAATTAAGAATATTTGAATCTACTCTGATAATTATTCTAGAAAACTTGCCTATAATTAAAATAAAATTTATACAAATTATTTCGAAAAGTGAGTTAACATGTTACATCTTGCATAACTTTCCATATGTTTGACTGGTGACATTACTATGGTCAAAGAGTTAAAAGCTAATATGTCACAGTTTGCATTAGAAAGAGAACCAACACAACTGAGTCAATATTATATTGATCTTGTTAGCCATCTAAACCACGTAAGCAAGCAGACAAAAAACCCTAGTACCTACTCACACTAGGAATGTGTGTGCCTGCAATTACTTCCATAACCAAAGGACAAGCCAATTCTAGAAACATTTAACTTTTGCTTACAATGAACTAGCACTTGGAGGTTACTTAAAAGAAAAATCTTGTCCCCTCCCATCCCCTTCAACTGAAAGGCTCTATGCAAACACCATCTCTAATCATCTCTTCTTTCAACTTCAAACAAATCATTCAAGGTATCCTCTGGTTCGCAAAATACAAGTTTCCAATGCTGCCTGAGAGCTATTCTGAAAGCTACAAGCTCAGGTTCACAATTCTACTGAAAGAAACCAAACTAAGATTTCAGTTTTTTAGCAGATTATCTACACTAATAACTTTCAGTGAGGGAGAAGAGATAATAGGAACAGAGAATGGAGGCAGAGTAAATTCAAGGGGATTAATTTAAGCCTCCTCTCCCCAAACTAATTTAGGAATCATAACGGATCTTTGCAAAGGTATGAGGAATAACTACTGCATTTCTCAAAAAAAAAAAACAAACAACAAAAAACCAAACCAAAACAACAAACCTTTTCAGTTAATCTTAATAAAACTCAAAATAACTGAAGAGAGCAGGTCATCAGCATCCATCTTCTCCACACATCACTTACTCCCTATAAGAAAGCTTATTAAATGAGTAGTAGGAAAGAGGAGTCGAAAATGACCTAACTTAAAAAAAGAACACCACGTCTACTGGGGCTCGAGGGGTGATCTATCCGATAGCCTCCATGATATCTAACTGTCAGCAAAATAAGATCTCCATACTGTTGACATGATGCTTTTTGCAAATTAAAAAAAAAAAAAAAGTGTTGTAATTTTCAGACTACACTTGCCCTTAAGTAAATCAAGTTCCAAGAGCCTTTCATGGGTGCATATAAAGAGAATATATTACAAGAATGCAACCTGCAGGTTAAAACACGGATGACAGCAGCCATGTCCACACCAGACAGAAATAACACGAACTCTGAATCAGCTAAAAATAGCAACCTTTTCTACAGATCTACCCTTTTCTCTAGGAATTGATGAGCAGTACTGCTGACAACACTGAAAACCTCACCGAAACACATTTAATATCAACAAATCTACCCAAATAAAGATTTCTGTCTTGCCAATCAGCATTTACCAAGTCTTTTTTGGGCTGAGATTAATCCAACTGGTTTAATTTAATATTTTGTATAATTAAGGATCTAGGCAAGGAAGGAAACTGTTCTGTCAGGTTCCAGTAAAAATGAAAAAAATTAAAACCAAGTAAGGATTATGAATTATTTTTTAAACAATCAGTATCAGCTCTGCAAAACGAAGACCTAAACTATGCATTTCTTCAGGAGACAAAGATTGCTCATAATAGCTACTGCTGTAAGTACAAAGGCGTGTCCCAGTATAAGCAGATTTTTATATAATTTAGCTAGAATATTTACTAAAGTGTTGCCCACATATAGACAGAGATGAGTGTTCAGCATCACCATGAATATAAGCTACAATACTTCTACAAGGCTTCTGAGTCACTCAGCTGAACTTCTCTGCTGTTTCCTCCCCACTCCTGAGGGAATGAGGTGGAGTCAGGAAAAAGAACAGTCTAAAGCAACAAGAAATTACTACCTTTCTTCCCAGTTTTGCTCTGTTTATTCCAGAGCATATGCACAGCTGGGATGCAGAAAAAGGAGATCAGTTTTAACCTCTGGGCTCCACATTTCTGCTTCCAAGGACAAGCAAAATAGCTTTGCTTGCACCTGCCAGATATCATAGGCAGTTCTTAACTTCTTTTCCTCGTACAAGTATATAGCCTCTAATGATCTACAGACCTATTTTATGTAGTCATGTATTTTCTTTGAATTAAGACTTTGCAATTAAGAAAATCCAGTAACAGGGTAGTCATCTCAACAAAAAATGAGACAGAAATATGACAAAGAAGAAAAATAATCCAGCATTCATTCTAACTTTTCTCTATTGGAGTAGCGTAAGAAAATTAATAATGCAAAATGCCTGTTTGTGATTGAGATGTAAGTTTAATTTGTATACTTAATCAAACTGTAACCTTTTAAAAATACTTCAGAAATATTATCTGATCAAAGACCAATAAAACATCTTAAAAGTGTTAAAAGTCTACCAAGCAATTTTCTGTTTAAGACTTCTTGGACGTTTTATGCACTGAACAATACACTGGTAGAGAAACTCTCAGCTGAAGAATCTTCCAACCACTATAGTACAAGATCAATCAATATCTTTAAAAAAATAATTTCTGATATCCAAAATATGGAGTCTAGCAATCGGGGGGAGGGGGAGGGGGGGTGCGGAAGAGAACTGAGCACAGACGTTCCTGAAAACCAGAAAAGCAAATACAAGTCCTACTTCTCTTTAAAGAAAGTGGAAATCTGAGGGAACAGCATCTTCTTCCCTCACTATTTTCGAGCTAGGATGTCACCCACACCACTTCTCTTTTTATTTAGACCAGATTTAACTTCACTAGCACGAGTTTTCTTTTTGTACTCTTTTAGTGTACAACCCTGTAATCAAAATCAATAATCCATTCTTACATTAACAAACAGTACATAAAAGTAGTCCTCTGGTCTGTCTGACCAGATTCTCAAGGTACTTTATAAAAAAGTGCAGGTGCTCTGCCTGGGGGCTCCCATTGATGCATCTAACAGCAGACTCCTCCCTGTCTTTTGACCAGAACGGAAGGCAGCTATTACACCCAACAGCTTTCCAAAATAACGACCATAGAAGTCTGACGGAGGAATTGTCAGCCTTATAAAATTAACCAGAAGTTAAAACAACTCCTGTTTCAGGGAAGAGAGACCACACAAAAGGTGCATCTATCCACGCATGTTGTTATGGATAGTTAAGGTAAGTTTGCATCCATGAAGACAGACAAATAGATGTAGACAAACTACTTCAGATAGTGTGGTCTGGGTTTTGGGCAGGAGATAAGTTGCTTTTAAAGCAACTTTTCTTTTTGGGAGAAGGTAAGTGGCAGAAGACAGCTTCCATTGGAAAATGGAGAAGATATTATCTCAAGATATCAGTTCAGTCAAAGAGAGAAGCAGGCAAAACACTTCGGCACTTGTTAAACCCACACAAATCCACAACTATTAGCTCTACACTTACCTTCTTACAGCAAGTATGACAGTTTTTAAAAGATGTTTTCATAATACGAAAAGCAAGGCCCACAGATCAGTTGCAAGTATTTTCACCTGCTGGCAGAGCAAAGGCAGAAAAGCCACTGACAGCAAGAATACTTCTGGCCTCCTTAGTTCCTTCCAGCTCAGACCACGTCCACAGCCAATTTTGTTTTCTGGCACCGAAAATGGCATCAATTACAATAATAACCACAGTATCCTACCAGGAATAATTACCGAAGCAGCAATTTCAGCTGTGCACACCAGTTCTAAAAGCAGAGTTGAAGGAGACAAACAAAACAAAAATCAAAAGCTCAGTCTCAGCAGCCCCTGTTTGCTCTTTCACATGTCAACTGCCCTCTCCCAGCACTACCCAGGCAGTTGCTGGGAGGTGAGATTGGACAGGAACGCAAGAATAGCCGAGTGAAAAAACCAACCCAGAGATGTTAGAAGACATCAACCCAGCGTCACAGCTGGCACTGACAGCCTGATGCTTCAGGAAGCGATCCTCTTACATCTTCCCAAGCAGAAGGAACAGATAAAGATAGCTTGGCTGGAGCAAATGAATGACTGCAGAATTCCTAATCTTAAGTTTCGTATCATCTATCACATTGCCTTGAAAGTGTTTATACCAATAGTGCATGCACTCTTATAAATTAACTAAAACATGATCCTACTAAATTCTATTAGGGGACCTGGTAAAAAAACTAAAAGAATTCCCTTTGGGCATGCAGGCGCGTGCATACACCAAAAAGAATCATTACATCTCCTTTGATCTCCTTTTCTACTGATCTATAGTCATGCTCTAAAGATGAGCAGAAGAAGTGCTGATTTTATGTATTTTCGCCTTTGAAAATTTCTTCTTGCAATACTGCTTCTGCAGAGAAAACAGAATCAAGCTCATGATTTATTACAAAAAAACCTAACCCACATCACAAAAGGTCAACGTAACATTGTCTTATTTTCACCATACAACAGGCTTGCTTTTCCCTCTTCAGTAGGTGTTCTGGGGCTTGCAAATACAGTCTGGGCTTCAAGGACGGATGCTATAACGCACAAGGTCACCACAGGCCTCTCATAGGCTGCATCCTTCAATACCAGAAGGCGTCCTCGGGGTTTTTTAAAGTATGGCATAGCAGGCTTAACAGTTTCTTCTGACCAGTTTCCTGTGCCTGTATCCCAAGGAAAAAAACCCAAACAATTCTCACCTACCAGCTGCTTAATACTAAAAAAGAAAAAAAAAACAACCCAAAACAAAAATCAAACTCAGGTCAGTCCTCAGGAGTCCCAGACTTTACAGGACACAGAGAAAGTCGGGAGGAAGGAAGACTTTCCCTTGGTTGAGGAGGATCAAGTCAGAGATCAGTTAAGTAAACTGGATATCCACAAGTCCATGGGTCCTGATGGGATGCACCTGCGAGTGCTGAGGGAGATGGCAGAACTCATTGCTGGGCCGCTCTCCATCATCTTTGAAAGGCCCTGAGAACAGGCTAGGTGTCTGAAGACTGGAGGAAAGCCAGTGCCACTCCAGTCTTCAAAAAGGGCAAGAAGGAAGACCGGGGAAACTACAGGCCAGTCAGCCTCACCTCCATCCCTGGAAGGATGATGGAACAGCTCGTTCCGGGCGTCATCTCAAAGCATCTGGAGGAAAAGAAGGTTATCAGAAGTTGCCAACATGGATTCACCAAGGGGAAGTCACGCCTGACTAATCTGATAGCCTTCTACAGTGGCATGACTGGACGGAGAGAGGAGGGGGAGGGCAGTGGATATTGTCTACCTTGACTTCAGCAAGGCTTTTGACACTGTCTCCCACAGCATCCTCATAGGCAAGATTAGGAAGCTTGGGTTAGATGAATGGACTGTGGGGTGGATTGAAAACTGGCTGGCAGATACAGCTCAGAGGGTTGTGATTAGTGGCACAGAGTCTAGCTGGAGGTCTGTGACAAGTGGTGCTTCCCAGGGGTCAGTATTGGGTCCAGTTCTGTTCAACATATTCATCCATGACCTGGATGAAGGGATAGAGTGTACCATCAGCAAGTTTGCTGATGACACAAAATTGGGAGGGGTGGCTGACAGACCGGAAGGCTGTGCTGCCATTCAGCGTGACCTGCACAGGCTGGAGAGTTGGGCAGAGAGAAACCTCATGAAGTCCAACAAGGGCAAGTGTAAGGTACTGCACCTGGGGAGGAATAACCCCATGCACCAGTACAGGTTAGGGGTTGACCTGCTGGAAAGCAGCTCTGTGGAAAGGGACCTGGGAGTCCTGGTGGACAACAGGATGACCATGAGCCAGCAATGTGCCCTTGTGGCCAAGAAGGCCAACGGCGTCCTGGGGTGCATCAAGAGCTGTGTGGCAAGCAGGTCGCGGGAGGTTATCCTCCCCCTCTACTCTGCCCTGGTGAGGCCGCATCTGGAGTACAGTGTCCAGTTCTGGGCTCCCCGGTTCAAGAAGGACAGGGAACTGCTGGAGAGGGTACAGCAGAGGGCTACAAAGATGATTAGGGGGCTGGAACATCTTTCTTATAAGGAAAGGCTGAGGGACTTGGGCCTCTTCAGTCTGGAGAAGAGAAGACTGAGGGGGGATCTCATCAATGCTTACAAATACTTAAAGGGAGGGTGCTGGGAGGATGGCACCAGTCTTTTTTCAGTGGTGCCCAGTGACAGGACAAGAGGTAATGGGCACAAACTGGACCATAGGAAGTTCCATCTAAACATGAGGAGGAACTTCTTTACTTTGAGAATGGCAGAGCACTGGAACAGGCTGCCCAGAGAGGTGGTGGAGTCTCCGACTCTGGAGACATTCAAAACCTGCTTGGATGTGTTCCTGTCCAACCTGCTCTAGGTGTCCCTGCTCTGGCAGGGGGGGTGGACTAGATGATCTCCAGAGGTCCCTTTCAACCCCTGTGATTCTGTGATCTTTTATTGTTACATGGGAAAAGCAAAAGTTCAATCTTCCCTGGATTTAGATGCTTTTTTGGTTTTTTTTTAATCCTGCACATTTCTGTCCAGCAGATGATTAGGAACACGTCATGTTTGGTCTGCAGGGCCAGTCAGCTTCCCCACTGAGGCTCATTTACCTGTATGGGCTACAAGGCAATAACCTTTACCCTCACTTGGCTTTTTTTCTTATCTTTGGTTCTTTTGTTGAAGGCTGGAAACCCCCTTAAAGGAAAGGTAGCACAATGCAACATGCCCAGATTCAGCACTGGACAGTGTTGGTGTTGAGATTGAAAATTAGGAAATTCTAGCTGGAGCCAAGAAACCTGGAATAAAATTTATCATTTCCTCATTAAAACTCTGCTGGATTGTCATAATGCTGAGCTTCTGAAAAAGCGAGTGTCAGTCAGATAGATTTCTTGAAATGAGAGTCTGCTGCCTATGATGAGTGACCAATCTGATTCTATCACTAGCTCCACTCTAAATGATGACATATAAAAGCTGCCATTGCCGCATGTTTGATGAGCCTGGGATGACAGACAAATCAGTTACTCCTGTCCAAGTCACATCAAGGTTACTCCTCCCAATACCATCCTTCAATGCAGATGTGCCATTCTCCTCCTTTTCCTCTTCCCTTCCCACGATAAAATTCATTATCTCACTGATTTTTTTCAGCACCATTTCGGTGACACTGGAGTGTGTATCGCTTTTGAGTTGTGCTCTAAGTTATGTAGAAAGAACAAAGAGACCTGAATTTGATTAAGAGCATTATGAAACTATGGAAGAGATTCAGGTTCATAAAAGACATTGCCATTTCAGCAGGTAAGAACAGTAGCAGGTAGCTATAAAAATATAACACAGATCCTAGTGTTCTACAAGACCTTCTACAAACTTGGAAAGTGATTCTCATGACTGAATTTTTATCCTGTACCACTTACAGAATCTAGGCAGAAAAGTCAAGTCAGTTATGCCAGCCAGTAGAGGTCTTTCACAGTTTTATGTCACCAGCCACATGAATCCTTGTGGGTAAGTTGCTGTGGTGACAGAATGTTTGCTTTTATACGTTTGTCTGAAATTCCTATGGAATTCCCACACAGCCAAAACCAGCAGTAGCTGGGAGTACTCCACCAACATTTAAGAACTTGAGTCAGAAACGCATACTGCTTCCGCTCAGACTATTATCTGGGAAACACTAAAAAAGTGATTCATACCATTTTGAGCCATGGAAGGGAGGAAACAAACACCACATTCAACTATTTAAAACCTTTGGAGATGACTCACATCAGCTTAGGACATTTCCAGAATCGGCTGCTTTTCTGAAGTAACAAATTGCTTTTGACTATTGAAGAAAATAAGCTGTTGAAATTAAACAAGACTGACCTGCTTTCAACAGAACCATCAACTACCAAAGAAAAAATAAAAGGGGAAGGGGTTTTTTTGCCCTTCCAAAACAAAACACAAAACCCAAGAAGCTCAGTGGATCATAACTCTGTAAGCCAAGGTCAGAAAGCCCACCGACTCCCAACTGATAATCATGCCTAAGTTTCATTTTAGCTGTATTTGCAAAAATCAGCTTGGAAATTTTGCAACAGCAAGTCCGTTATCTGTCTTGTTTCAGCCGCATTAGCGGGGTTTTATCTTAGCCTATGTTTTGCTTGGATTCACATGGTTGCCTGATTTCAGCAGCCAGTACTAACAAAACGTTAATCCAGTCACAGGGGCAACAAGACATAACCAATTAAGAGTGAGGAATAACGAACAGCCTGTGAAAAGCTAAGAACAGAGCCCAGCAATGCATCCAAAGAAGTGTTATATAGCACTCACTGGCCTCCAGTGACTCAGTGACCATGAAGGGAAGTTACAAGGGTTGGACTGAAAAGGGAAAAAAAAAAACCAAAACCTAAGTAGGAGCAACTTTGTAATACAGGCTGCTTTTCCCCTACCAGAAGGGCACTGGGAAGAGGACACTTTTCATGGCAGCAATTCCTGCCTGACACTTCCCAAGTCTGCCCATCTTAGGGAAGGAAAGTGAAATTAGCTTTTAATGTTTGTCTGCTGTTCACTCATAAGCATAACATTCTGATAAACAAAAGCAGCAAGAAGCGTTATCAAGAGGAAACAGTATATTTAGAATGACAGAGCAACAGCAGCAAGTATTTTCTCAGAAGACCACACAATTTCTACCATTCAAAGCATAGCTCTTTGATTTTCTTCATCAACATCAAAAGGACAACAAAATCTACTCCTTCAAAAGACCTGTTCTCCATTTTTGTCATTACTGAAACTCTCCTAGGAGAAAGTTTTGGAAGCCAGTAATGCCAGGGAGGAAGAAGCGGCTGAAATACTAGATGGCTCTAAAATTCTCAACCTTAAGAAAGGAAAAAGAAAAATTGTTACCTTCAAAAGTTTCTGTTCAGATTTTCCTACTCATTAGCCATGTGACGGTACAATCTACTTATAGGCCAGGCTCACCCTCCCTGTCCTACCCAGGGAAGAGGACTGGGCTAGGGCAGGGGGATGGTGGTAAGGGCTTTTTCTTCCCAGGATAGGGCTTGGGAGGGGAGTGTACTGAATACATTGATTACTTTTCTTTAAAAGATTTTCTGTAATTCAGTTGAAATTAGATTCTCTTGCAGAAGAGTTATAAGAGTTGAAACAAACTGATAAATATTTAACTAGTGTAATACTAAAACGCATATAACATTCTTACCAGTGCAACACTTTTAATACAGTTTTGGGCAGATACGAATAGACTGTGACCACAGAAGCCACAGTTCAGCTGACTTGCTCATATGTGGGATTTTTTTTCCATACATACCAGGGACTCAAAATATTATACACAAGTACGCAAAATGAATTCTAGTTGCTATGGATACCACTGCTTTTATGTATTTTATCAATTTTCAGTATGTAAACACTCAGCATCACTATATATGAATTCTTCAGATTCTCTTTAAAATAACGTGGGTCAATAGTGGCCTCATGTACTAGGGTTTGCTGTTTGGGGGAGGTTAAATTTCCTAGAAGATTTTAGGAATCCCTTACACCTCCTTCATGTCCAAGAAAGAACTCCTTTCTGGCAACTGGAAACACTCTAGAAAACACAGCTGGATAAAATCCACATATTCACACACATACGCACAGTACTACAGGATGAGAGCGCTCATCTGAATCTTCTGCAGCTGCCAAAATGGATGGCTTTTCCCAAAACTGAGCAAGGAGAAATACAGCAACAGCCAAGAATCTTACCCAGCACCTTCAAACCTTGCCAAGGGTCCTCCCCTCAATGCCCAGCGGGGAGGTTGCTCCCAGGAGGGCTCTTATACATCACTTCAGGATAGTAGCACGTAAGCAACATTTATTCTTAGAAGTTATTACTGCTATCAGTTTTTCAATTCTGTCATTTAGAAGATTACTAAGCACTTTCCTTAAAAAGCTGAGCAGTCCATTACTGAATTTAATTTCACAAAACATAACAAAGTATTAATTTAGAACACTAATTAAAGTTTTACCAGCCTAGAAATTTGTTTGTTTGGGGTTTTGGGTGGTTGGTTGGGTTTGTCTTTTTTTTAAGTGACATCTGAGGAAGTAGATGAGTCTGATTTTAACTGCTGGCCACCAGAGAGATTCTTCACTCCTCCCTTCCCCACGCGATCCTTGCACATTCACATCCCCTTCCTGTGCCAGCACAGTGATCCAACTGCCCCTACTAATTTTTTTTGCTGGTGAATTATTTGAGCCAGCTCATCATGGGCTGACAGCTGACACAGAAGCAGTGGGAGCATTCAAACTGCTCACTGTGACAGAAAGTGAATCAATTGCTTTGCAAAATCACACCCGTAAGCTAAGCTCCCTTCTTCAACAATATATCAGAACTACTTCATTCCTTATATTTTTCCTAAAATTTCTCAAAACAGCCTTCTTGACACCTGAATTTTTCCAAACTTGGACACTATTACAATCAAGTGTATCACTCATGAAATTCTTTCCAATTACACAAAAACTTACTTATGCAAAGAACTCAAGTTTTTCCCCTGTGATTCAGTATATAAATCACTCCTATTAGAAGTTTCTTTAAAAAGAAGAAAATATTTCGCAACATAGAAATTTCAGATTGTATTACTCAAGCTGTCTCTACAGTACTAACAGTATTTATAAAGCACCTAACAATAAGAACAGGCTAGAGAATTTTAGGGCCCAGTTTTCAAAAATGCACACAAAACCAATTATGCATGTAGAATCCACATGTGAACAATTTGTGTATTATCATAAAAGCAAAACAACATAGTTGTAACTTTACCACATCATCTATACTTGATATAAAAGTTAAACTTGTTTGGGTTTGGTGTTTTGTTTTGTTTTTTTTCCTAATCAGGATTATTTTGGGGCTCATTTCTTCCAAAATCTTCCTAACATGCTTCAATCAGTGACTTATTCAATTAAGATGACACCTAGAGGAGAACTTGTGAAGTAGATTTTGGCATTCCTAAAAGCCAACAAAATGCTTTATAAAGGAATGTTTTATAATATAGAATCAGAAAGATGTTATAAAAACAGAATACATAATACATGTGAGCAGTACATCATTTATTTAAAACATAAGAAAATTAACTTCTATATACCCTTGCCTCTAAAGATCCATAGGCTTAGGTATCTTAGAATCTATAAATAACCAAATCCCATTCCACAAATGTGGGTATGAAAAGGGAAAGTGTCTGCAACAGAACATCTTCCCAGGAAAGTGGTGGAATCACTATCCCTGGAGGTATTTAAAAGACAGGTAAACGTGGTGCTGAGGGACATGGTTTGTTGGTGGGTTTAGCAGTGTTAGGTTTATGGTTGGACTTGATGATCTTAAAGGTCTCTTCCAACCTTGGTGATTCTATGATTCTATTATAGTATCCAACTTTCTACCACTTTTTGGCAAGGTAACTTTTATTTTATAACAGCATCATGAAAAACAGAAAACAGGTTTCTATAAAATATAAATATACCGAGTTTTATAAATGTGTTAGGAACACTTTAACATTTAGTAACAAAAAGTCAAGAATATGGTTTAGAATATTCCTATTTGTTTGTCTTATGTACCAAGCTGTGCAAAGTCTCTCAGAAAACTCTACTAATGCAATCAGCCTACTCAAAATGTATGACAAGCAAGAGAGAACACCACTGAACTCAAATTGTTTTGTAAACTAAACCAAAACCAATAAACTTACACATCTTGTTTAAAAAACACCACACATTATTATGAAAATGTAACCTTTAAGTCATGTAGATATAAATTTCTGGAGTCTTGACTCAGCTGTTGTCACCTCCTCTCCTGTAAACAGTTTCAGGCCGTAGGAAATAAAGGCAACTGACTGTTTCTTTCAGAAGGAAGTGTTGATCTCCCAGGTTTCTTCTTGGATGTACACTGACACCTCATGGACATTTCAAAAAATTTTAAGGTCTATTCTTTCTTAGTTCTCTTTTTCTCTCTTTTTAAAACTCCAATCACTTTTTTTTTTTTTTAGATGTCATGTTGTCCTCTTTAGAAATATACAGGATGTTACTTGGTATATTGCTACTTTTCTCTTAATACAAAACTATTTATCATTCGTTTTGGATGAGCAGTGGGGGGGTGTATCCCCCCCCCCCCGAACACTGAACCATGGAACAGAGAAAGACAAGGTACCTCCCTCCAGCTTCAGCCCCTCCAAACTGCAGAGAAGCAACCAGAGAACCCGTAACTCCTTGCAGAACAGAGAGACCAGGAAGAAAAACAGGACAAATGTCATATGGAGAATGAGACTGGAAGTGTTCCTCCCCACATGACAGAAACTAGCTCTGAACAATTTTCTGGGAATATGCAGAAGCCCTTCACTCTTTGAAGTCTATGAAAGCCTTCACAGTTACACACATGATTACTTAAGAATATTAACAAAATTCACAATTTCCAGTTCAATTTACGGCAAAGTAGCAATAAGCTTTATTTAGCACTGCTGTACCACAGAAAACAAAGGTAAAAGGCGAGGTTCCTTCCAGACTGTCATTCTGCAGTAGAAGTATGTTATCTTTCGCTTTTCCCAACAATGTATGAAAAAAACCAAACCAAACAAAAAAAACAACCAAAAAACCTCTCTGCCATTTCTTCTTTCTTGACTGAGGCAGGAGAACAAAAAAAAAACCCACAAAAAACCAAAATCCACACACCAAGGAAAAAGTCTGTAGCAATTTATGTAAATAAAGTCACACATTATAGATCTCAAGACAGATAAACTGACAAACTACTCCTTGCTAAATAAAATTATAAAGTCCTCAACAGTGAAAAATATGGGAGTAATATAAATGTAATAGGCCTATAATGCTTATTTGCTAGAGGTATTACCAGACTCCTCTAAAATACTGTAGAGACAATTTAATTAACAATATCCATGAAATATTAATATGCAGGGGGAAAAAAAAAAAGACTCGTTCTTTTGAAATACTTATCTTTACCTAAATATGCAAGACAAAGCCACTTAAAGGACATTGTCAGCTCTTAAAAATGAAAATAAGCTCCATTATGTCATTTCTTTAGATGTGCTACTTTAAATTTCTTAATCTTGTAAAAAAGAACACTTGAATTTTGTTTTATAAAGTATTTATAGCATTCCTGAACACAATATTTAAATATTTTGGCAAAATCTGTGAGGCTTTGCGTTTTTTAAATAAAACTATTAAAAACAAATGTAAAAAGAAGCCTTTACTTCATCTTTTTCCCATGCCTAAGGGAAAAAGAAAAGATTCTCAAGTATTTACACTTTATTTAATACAAGCTTTGTTTTACATTTCTTTTGAAGTGGAGTTCCTGTAGCATTAAAACCAAGTTGAGAAGGACAAAAAGATTCACTTTCCATCACAGAGAAACATCCCATCAACTCCTTGTCCCACAGGGCTCCTGGCTTTAACAGAGATGGAACAAGCAAAGTGCCAGTCAGCATATTTTCCCAACACATTCCTTCCCAACCCAGCCAAAAAGCAGCAGCTGGTAAATTCCATTCATTGTGGAAGACAGTATAGTTTTCAGTCATTACTATCACCATCAGGACAACAAGAAGGGAAATATCACACCTATTCTTGTTTATAAAAGACTAAAATTAGGTCACCTTGAAGTACACACTCGAGAAAGAATCCGATTTAATGCACTTAAAACTAGAGTTTACTTTGCTCCACACATATATATTAAAGATCTGCTAGCAACATCTGCAGAAATGGTAGACCATACTAACTGCCACAAGCATCCAGCTTTGTAACTCAGCCAAACTTCAGACTCAGGTTTTCTGCATCAGGTGCCAGAATCAGTTAAAGACCACAGATACGTTTTTAGCTAAAAAAAATTAAAAAAAATCAAAAACAGCTATTACAAAGATTAGGAGGAAAATAAATTTTATCTTCATCAGTTCAGCCCAGGCTTGCTTATAGCAATTCAAGTTATAGCACAACACTATTTTGTAGCTGGTACATGAAATTTTGGAAGGTCCCAGAAACATGCATCATTCTGGTACCCATTACACACAAATAATGGATTTATGGAGGTTTTTTTATTATTATTGGGCTGTCCAAATCAGCCCAAATTTCCTTGAGTTAAAGTCTCTTATCTGTATACTACAAACATTTTCAGCTAGCTTGTAGCTGTCTGGTAACCCAGTTTTCTGAATGATTTACCCCAAAAGAACAATTTCCAGCCATAAACAATTCCTGTAACCTGTAAAAAGTGGACTAGCAAGCCATGTCCAAAAACTAATTACTTACCCTTCAGCATGTGCAGTTTCTGGAAATATTTTAGCTAGCATTGTATTTTTAAATAAGAATGTGCCTCGCATTTGTATTTGCACAAGAGCAAGACAGTGTTTCAGCAACCATGCCTTTCAGTTTCCTAACAAAACCAGTATTAACCATTATCTTTACAGCCACTCCATCCCCAAGAAAGACATAAGGAATAGAGTGGGGAAACCAACACTTCTCCACACCACCTGCAAGTCAAGACACTTTCCCCTAATAGTTTGATTTGTACTTACGTTGTTCCGGTTTGATTCCTGTCCAGGACAGCTCAGGCAAGAAAAATACAACCCACAACATATAAAATTGGAAAAGACAGGTCTGCAACCTGAAGCTTCATACAGGCTCCAACTCCTGCCAGATTATGGGAGACAGCTATACCCCAAAGCAGTTCAGCCTCCAGATCCCTAGCACGTGAGACTAAGGAACTAAAAGAAGCTGCAGCTCTTCAATGCTGTAAAAACACAACTGGTACCAGCAGTACAGAACAGAACGCACTTGATTATTTTATGTACATAAGGAAATTTTAACAAGATGAGTGAAGAGCTACAAAATCCACTTGACTATACAGGGAAAGAGACCAAAAGAACTCCTTGGGGATAACAAAATTTAAGTTCTCTGGGGCATTTCAACAATACTATGAATAGTTTTACTACTGGAGAACAGTGTAAATACAGTCACCTTTCTCCCTGTGAGGCTGTATTTCAAACTTAAAGCACACCACACAGGAAGGTATCAAATGTCTTAAAAATGAAGGCAGCCCCCACTGGGTTTCACAGCACAGTACCAAATTAGGATGCAAAAGCTGATTGCACAGACTGATGGAAGCAGGCAGAGGTTTTGCAAATCTCAGCATGTTGCCTAATAAGGGATGCCTGTTTTTAAGCTAATTACACTTCTGTATCAATAAACTCAAGCATTTTTGGGTTTGAATTTGTTGGCTTTGGTTTTCTGTGGGGTGTTTTGTTTTGTTTAAGGTCAGTACTTTTTTTTGTTTAAATAGCAACAAAATGGTTCAGATTCAAGAAGAAGAGAAGAAAAGGAAAAAAGAAAAGAAAAAAAAAAAAAACAAAAAACCAAAAATCACTGAAGCCAGCTGTCACCCGGAAACTGGCTCAACTGCATTTTAGGAACTCCAGCTATATTCAAGTATGTATCAATACATATCTTATCCATACTTGGTAAGCAGTTTACCTTGAGCTTCAGCAGTAAAAAGCAGTTGCACAGCTTCTCACGGAAAGTTAAGGTTTGCTGGGGAGGGGTGGAAAACACCAAAAAAAACCCCAACAAATCCTGATGCTTAATCCTTCGGTTACTAGGTCTAACTTTATACCCCAAATTAGCAAGTTTCTGGGGCAAGCAAATGCAAAAAGCTTTAACAGCAAGGTACATCTCCTCATTGGTAGCATACAAAGATACAACAAAGAATTCCTTATAGAGGAGGTTTTTGAAAATGTAATAATAAATAAATACACACACAAACTGAACAGTTTGGGGAGGTTGTTCTAACAAAGATCTGAAAGAGTGCTGTGTGCCATTTCTCTCCTGACGCTGAGCATGAGTTCAGCTATCCAGATGAAATCCTGAAAAAGTTATAATCATCCTAACCATATGACAGCTATTAGAAACCAAACACCTCTGTGCAAATCACAGCAGCTACAGAAACATTCGGACAAACCCAAAGGATTATAGTGGAACCATCTAAAGTCCCTACTAGTCTCGACACGAATGTCTGTCTTGCAAAAGAGGTCTTCAATCAAATAGTACCAGTTTTTACAATTTTGCTGGAAATGCTACAAGCATAAAGTCAGAAATGCCCACAAGCAACACTTCCCAGTCAAATACTCTGTAAAGCTCTGCGATTAAAGGGTCTTGGTGAACACCACTCAGGAAGGAGATGCCTTCCAAGGGGCCCCAGCTGGAGCGCCCCCAGCAGCCTAACCCAGGCCCTGTCCATGGTACTTCACCAGGAGCATCCTAGCTGCTGAGGGCATGGACCACGGGGCTGCCTGAAGTCCAAACAGGGCTAGACCAGCTCTGGGTGAGCTATGAAAAACAAATTGCTTCAATTTTATAAACAGATCTGCCTATATGGAGCTCTGAGTGTCCTGGTTCGAGGTAAAACAGGACCAGTTTTGTTCAGTAACTTTACTTTTCAGCTAGGCCTCTTCCAACTGCTGAAATTAACAGCATGTTGTGCAGAAAACTGTTCGCTCTCAGAATAAGACACATGTCTATAGCTGATGCCAAGGAATGGTATGCAGAGAGGCTCTTGCTTATCCTTATTGCTATAACAACCAAGACCAGCCAACTTTGTTACTTGCCCCGTTGGAGGGTTGGAAGCAGAAAAGCATAGAGGGGTCACACCTGTGGGGAGGAGCGGACAGGACAAGTGACCCAAAACTGACCCACAGGGTATTCCATCCCATCTGCCTCATGCTCAGTATAAAAACTGAGGGATCAAAGGGTCAGCTCTCTCTCTTCAATGGCTGGCATCTGAGGACTCTTTCTGTTCGTCTGCCTTTGATCCTGATCCTCAATCCGGATCCGGAATCTGGTTCCCATCCGTCACTGAGTCCAGTCTGGGACTTCCTCAGTGCCTGCTGGTGACGTGACTGTCATCCTGGGAGTTTGATATGGTTTTGTATCTATTTCATTACTTTCTTTTTTTTATTATTATTATTTTATTATTAACATTTCATTAAAGTAGTTTAGTTTCTTCTAAACTCTTAAGTCTCTCTTTTTCTCTCTCTCTCCTGCCTCCCTTCGAAACGGAGCAGGAGAGAGAGCTTCTGTCATTCCACCTGATTGGGCCAATCTGGCCCAAACCACGACACTGAGATAGCTTTTTTAACTTTTTATTTTGAAAGTCATGGGATTAGGGGGTGGAAATGCATAGAGAAAGAAGGATTAGATTACAAGCAAGAAAGGTCTTGGTGAACCAAAGTTCATGCTCCACTCCTTTAAAGCAAAAACCTTCCAGCAACTGAAACTACAATTCATGGCAGTCTCCCCCCTTCCTCATCCAGTAAGAGTAAGTTGTCGACTGGGGAGAGAGTACTAAAACTACTCCTCTTACACCTGGCAACAGTTCCTCTGCTTAGAAAAAGCAATCAGACTATCATGAACTTCTAGACTGCAAAGTTCTACCAAAATTGCCCTATACGATTGTTACTGCTCCCAGAACCAGGTGTTTCAAACAGAAATAGTATAAGCAATGCATCTTTTTATTATTGGTAATATACATTACTGCTGTTGGCTTGTATGTCACAATCTGCACTACAGAGGTTCAAGGAACAGGGTAATACCCTGCTGAGTGAGAAGATTCCCATTTTCTAACCTGGTCGTAGCAACCCAGAAATAACCATGCAGGTGCTGCTTCTTTCAGGGTAGAGGTCTCCTTCAATACAGAAGCAGTACAATTGAAAAAAAAGAAAAAAAAAAATCTGAACTGATGAACACACAGCCTGTTCATTAAAACTGGCTGCTTCAGCTTTCATTCAATGGTAATTGTTGGAGTCTGAAGTGATTTACACTAGCTTTCCAGGTAAATTTACTTTTGAAGTCAAGCATCAAAAATGTCAACACTTTTCCAGATATCAAGAATAGTCTACATATAACCTGTTCTTCCTCAATAAACAGACATGGAAAAAGATGACATTTACATCTCCTCTAAGCTCTTATGATTTTTTTTTTTTTCCACTATGCCAGGTTTATATATCTTTCCCTCCATAAGGGCTTCAGCTTACTAATAGGAAACAACAAAAACTAGCGTAACAACTATATATGCTGTTACAAAAACAGTGTAACAGCTTGTTGTACTCCTCAACAGCAGGAAGCTGGTTCTTCAGCTGAGACCTATACTAAAAAATTTTCCAGCAAACCTATGCAAGTTGGGAAGGACTATGAATTTACACCACTGAAGTAGTTATGCAAGCAAACTCTAATGTAGGCTTTCGGCAACACAGACTACTTTGTTGAGAGAATCAGTAGATACCACACTAGCAATACTAGCATAAGATAATCTCCCCTAGGGGAGGGCTTGCCACTAATGCTCTGTTTGTAATTTCAGAACTACTTTTAAGTGCAAACAAAAAAACCAGTCTTGATCTATTTTCCCATGCTAGAAGGAAAAAAGGAACTAGCTGAACTAGAGCCTGAACTGAAAGGCAACAGCCCACTCAAGAGTCACTGCCATGATTAAACAAAAAAACAGACTCCAAATAAAGCAAAAAAGAAAAAAATCCGTTATTTCACATGAAACAATGATGTTCAGTCTTGAAATCAGGACATATAAAACAATTAGGAATTTGAAGAAAAAAAAAAAATCATAGCGTATACAACTTCAGGTGCAAAGCTAAACCACACGCAGGGTACTAAAGTAGTAACGGAAGTCTACTTGTGTATTCCTAAAGACTTCCACCACCAATCACCTGCTATATCAACTCAGGGCCTAAACCAATTTTTCCTCATGGCCTTACACAATCCAGAAACTATCAAAATAAATATAGGCAACAAAAAAGTGCCACCACAAACCAGATGATCTCATACAGTTTGCTTGTTTTCATGCTACAAAAGTTATATTACAGGTATTGCTGTCTGACAAGTTTTCCTTTTTTTTGTTTATCCATTTTATTTATATGCCAAAATACTCAGTTATTATAGTTACCTTTTTCCAAACATGCACAAGACAGAAATACTGCATACAAAACACTAGCTCGAGTTACTGAGTATACTGGTTTTCGCTGGGATAGAGTTAATTTTCTTCACAGTAGCTTGTAGGGCTATGTTTTGGATTTGCAATGAAAATAGTGTTGATAACACAGGGATATTTTAGTTATTGCTGAACAGTGCTTGCACAGCATCAAGGCCTTTTCTGCTTCTCACGCTGCCCCACCAGCAAGTAGGCTTGTGGTACAAAAGAAGTTTGAGGGGACAGAGCTGGGACAGCTGACCCCACTGACCAAAGGGGTATCCCAGACCATAAGACCTCATGCTTAGTGATAAAAGCTGGGGGAAGGAGGAGGAAGGGGCAATGGTCAGAGTGATGCTGTTTACCTTCCCAAGTAATTGTTACACATGATGAAGCCCTGCTCTCCTGGAGATGGCTAAACACCTGCCTGCTGATGGGAAGTAGTGAATGAATTCCTTATTTTGCCGGGGCTGGGGAGGGAGTGAGGCTGAGCTGCCCACTGGGGTTAAACCAACCTAGAAAATGGCAGAATTAAGGTAGCAAAGAACCTTGACACATTTACCTTAAACAGAATAAAGACACTGTTTAATTACATGCCCCTACTACTTTGTGAGTTAGGGACATAAAAATAAGTATTTTTCAATTAAGAAGTCCATCCATGATTCCAGTTCCCAAAGATCTCTAAACAGTTCAGGTATTTCCTCTCTAGATCAGTTCTGTAAGGGGGACCAGAGAAACTTATGTCATACAACCCAGGCTGGATTTCATGGAATTTACTTATTGTGTTATTTCAATAAATAACACAAGCACTTGAAGAACATAAGGAGAACAAGGAAATACAAAACAGAAATGTCATACAGCATCTAACGAAATTACACAGACATTTCTTACCATGAAAAATGCCATGTGACTAGGTGCAGCAGCATTTACGCATCATGAGAAAGATTATCTATTGAGCTGAAATGGTCACAGGCAAAATTAATTCCTAATCTACATGAAAAAAAATAATCAGAATTTAAATCCTTTTTCGCTAGGATTAAATATAACCTGATAGATCACAAACTGGATATATTTTACAGGAACGATTACTGTTGCCTCAGAAGTAAAGGTTTTAAGTAAGTTTAAGTTGCTATTGCTTACTGAGGCAAACAAAACTGTACCTTGAGTTATTATTAATTTTTTTGTTTGCAAAATAAGAAGCCCAATTGCCATACTGATATGTCAGTACTTTTTAGGACAGAATTGGCAGTGTAATCAGCAATGCATGAGATTCTCCGTGACAGAGAGGAGATCTCTGGAAGTTTCAATGTATTTATATAAACAGTTGTAATCTTCACTGCTAGTGGGTTTTACTGATGGATTTCTTTTTTGTGGACCAAAACAAAGGGAGAGATATTTTTTTCCTCCTCCTCTTATCTATGATGTTTACAAAGAAAGCCTAGCCTTCATGGATGCCTCATTTCCACCATGGGTGGGGACAACAGCAGGGAAAGCAAACCTTAAAAGATTCGGCTTTTATAGTTGCAGGGCTTATAGAATTAAGGCAAATGGAAAGGTAACAGCTGTGGTAAGCAGGTACAGAATCTTCCAAAATAACTTGGGTCAAAAAACAACCCTCAGTCACCTTTCCAAACTGGGCAGAGTAGCACATGATCGTAGAATCACAGAATACCAGGCTGGAAGGGACCTCAAGGCTCATCTGGTCCAACCTTTCTCGGAAAAAGCACGGTCTAGACAAGATGGCCCAGCACAATCTTAAAAGTATCCAGTGCTGGGGAATCCACCACTTCCCTGGGGAGAATATTCCAATGCCTGATTCTTCTAATTGTGAAAAATTTTTCTCTTGTGTTCAGTTCGAATCTCCCCTGGAGTAACTTGTACCCATTACCCCATATCTTTTCCATATGACTCCTTGTAAAAAGGGAGCCTCCATTTTCTTTGTAGCCACCCTTTAAATACTGACATATTCAGTGATGTGTTCAGCCCCAATATAGCCAAGGACAAAGACGGACCACCACTATAGTTACACATCCCCAGCGTTTTCTCTGTGCTGACACCGCACTTATCTTAGTGTCCCATAAGCTCACCTAGACAGCCCAACTGGCAGAAAGCTAAAACTGTTTTTTGCTAATTCAGCCCCCAAACTGGCCTACTGTAAGATCAGCTGAACACCAGTGCAAGAGGACAGCTAGGAAACTCCCAAGGGAGGGATATGAAGGGAGACTACGTTTTCTAACATGGGTTTGAAGTTACTATCTTTTTAAACAGCACTTAAAGTAGCTTTTGGCTACTGGTCTCATCTACAATTCAGAACTTTAATCATATTCCCAAATAATGCTTTAACTAAAGTCTTACTTCCTTTATGTTCTTAGAAAGAAAGCATTACTTCACTGCTCAGCAATTTTTATAGAGCTCAAGTCTGTAAGGACCAGATGACAAACAGTGTAACATCATCAATGGTACTTAACCAGGGGCAATACATCACCTTTTCTGCAATTTCTGCACACACTCCACACGCCCCCCATCATTCCTGTCCACACACAGTGCTCAGCTGAAGGTAAAGTAGATGGCACACCTCGGATGTGTGAGCTGCAGACATGAGGTCACCCTCAGCATCCCATGACCACCCCCACTCCACCTGCAGCACTCTCCCCTTACCCACATCAGTATCCTTCATCTTACCAAGGAATTTTTGCTTAGATGAGCACAATGAAGTATTTCGAGCACTTTGAGTATTGGTCAGAGTATTTTTTTTATAAGATTGTTCATCACAAAATACCCTGAAATGTCTAACAGGATTCAAACTTGGTTTCTATAATATGTTGCACATTTTCTGATCTGACCAATATTGTTTTCTGATCTCAGCATTTTTATACTTGATCTTTATGTTTGGATTTATGCTTACGTTATATTGTTTTGAAATCTCCCACTTCACCGTAGAACTTTCTCAAACTATTATTTCCAATAACTGTCAGAAATCTAGAATCTCTAAACTGAACAGCACAATGATAAAAAAAGCTTTGTTTTGATGATTCTTCTATACTAAAAATTGCTGACTGTCCAAGTAGTCATGTTACTCCAAATAATAACTTGGTATATTATATGCAAATGTACAAAAAGTGGAATGTAATATTCTAACTTTTTCGGTTTGAAAGAAAAGAACGAGCATGATTGGTTGAAATCATTCTAAAAAAAAGCAGCAGTATCAAGTTTTGCCACTTGGTGGCAGCACACCAAAGAAAACCAAAATGCTTGAGAAAGACCACAAAAATTCTGATCAGCACATACTCCTTTACATCTCTCCTACAAGTGCCAGAATTCCTGGAAGGCTCTAGTTACTTCACAAATTTAAGATAGGCACTTGAACTTTTAAGACTGCTGACTTCGCGTTCAAGTAGACATTAAAGGCTCAAAATTAAAAGAGCTCTACACTTCAGTCTTTCTGACTGATGTTTACAGGTTCACCTACCTCCACCAAAATGCCAAACGCGTGCTAAACAGGATTCCCAAGCAGGTGCAAGCATGGGCAAGCAAAGAGCATCAACACGTGAAAGTCTGACATCCCGACGGTGCTAACTGTTCATTCAAACAGAACTAAATAGGGGACTCGGATTCAGATGCACCATCAATTTGGATTTTACCTTCTCCCCGTGCTGTCAGAAAAGGCCTACCAACACACCAGAAAACTCATTACAGTAATTTAAACTTCTCCTACCCGCATCTCTTCCACCACCCAAAACTGCTGCCAGTGTTACACATGAAAGGCAGCACCACACGCACTAAATACCTAACAGTGCTACTATAGTAGTGACAAAGAACCAGAACAGATAGTCTTCACGCGTTTAAATAATTGACATTAAGCAAAGGTTAGATATCAGATTAAGTAATTTAACAAACACATCCAAGAAATGTTTGAAACTACTCCTACTGGAGCAGGAAGGAGATGTAACCAGAACACAAAGATCTGCTCATTTCCTCTTATTAACGTTGTAGCCAAGGCTCATTTGCTCATGGGTAACACAAGATAGCTATCTTTTCTCTCAAACTGATCTTGTACACAGGCATGTACAAAGACATACAAGCTATCATGCTTTATTTCTGTAACCACGTGACAAACAGCTTTATTTTGCACTGCTTCTACTCTACACGCCAAAGTTACTTTTAGCTAATAAAAAATTACCATCTGCTATCACATCATTAACACACAAGTTGCAATGACAGTTCTTTTAGATTTATTTTCTATATATTAAATCTTGATTAGTATCATTTCAAGATTTTAAACACAGTCATTTCTTAATAATGATCCCACGCAAAAGTAACTAATAAAGTCTTTATAGTAAAATTTTTTTTTTTGTACCATGCATAAGCTCATATTATTCAAATACTTGACCTCTGCAACAAAGAGTTTAAGTTTAAGAGAGCGAACCAGTATTATTCAAGTTTCATGGAGACTGAGTCATCATTTTAAGCCAAACATTAGGAAATACACTCCATATGAATCACAGAGAGCGACTGTGATATTTAAAAATATGAAATAAATCCAAGTAGAGAAGATACAAGCTTTCTCTCCTTTCCCTCTGCCTGACCAAATAGCTTATTGTTGTCTAGTATATATGCAGTGTGGTACAGCCCTTCAGTTTGATCAGCTTTTTAAAAATACACTTTCTTGGGACACACATATACACACAAAACGATTTAGCCTAATCCAGCGTAACAGCAAAAAGGTAAAATGGAGACCGAGAGAGAGATGAAAGCAAACACAGAAAACAAGCAAAGCACAGCACTTCGCCGTCAGAGGGAGTACAAGTCTTAAACAAACGCGTTCAGCTTCCAGGTGAGAGCAGACATGCAGCTCTGGGGCAATTCTAAACACCGACACAGGTTTAAGGGAGGGCTGGTCCTCCAAATTTTTGTTGATAAACAACATATATGGGAAACAGCTGAAAGGAAACGAAGAAAGTTGTTGTTGAAAGACACAGCTACTATACAATTTTTATGTAGAGACAGACATGGTCATGGGACCATGAACAAAAACTTCCAAGTTTTGCCCATGTAAATTAGTTAATATTAAATAAAGGTTGGAAAAACGTGCTCCTTATCCTTTTCTTTTTTAGTAAACTTACTGCCTTCAAAAGGAAAAAAGGATATCTGTTGCAACACGGAGCTTGATTTTGGGTCTGACTGAAGTGAAAAGGGACAAGCTGAACAAATAAGGCACTTAACAATACACCAGCCTGTACTTTATCCCATGCTCTCACGTCCCCTTTGCTGCTGTTCAGTGCCAAATGTGACTTCAACACACTGCACGCTCCTCAGCATTACCTATAAAAGCAGATCCTCAGCTGAGGCGGCAATAAAAGGGAGCAGAATGATCCTATTGAAAAAGAAAATAACACCCACCCACCCCAAACCAAACACACAAGTTCATTAGTCTCCTTTTCTATTCCTGCTTCTGAAGAGGGAAGAGGAGCCATGTTTCAGCATATTCAAGATCTACCGGGTAAGGTCTAGTCAACACTGATGCTCTATTAGGCTCAGCCTATTTGATAGGGGAAAATGTTTGCTGATTTACTCATGTCCCAAGTTAAAGAATACAATACCTTCTTAATACACTAGGAAAAAATAGTTATCTATATTTCAGAGTTACTGAAGTAGTAGTAGTAGAGTGGGGTTACAGTACCTCAGGGTATTTTCTAGATCCAACTGGTAGAGCAATTTTCTTAGGTAATCTTCATTTTTTGTATTTAAAAGTGGCCTCAGCAAAACCAGCAGAAGTCTGGCATCTTTCAAAAATTAAGTCAATTGCATTTTAGTCAACAAACCAAACAACAAAAACCCCAACCCAAACAACTTCATGACCAATTTTAAAAGGAAGGTCAACTAAAATCTGATTGAATTATAGCAAAATAACTGTAGTTGGGGTGGGGGGAGGGAAACTGTCTTTTTCACAGGAATCAAAAGCTGGAGTCACATACTTGGTGTTAAGTATCTCGCCTGCTTAGGACAAGTGTAAATGAGTCATACCATCTGTACTCACATTCAAAGGATAGTCTGGCAAGATAGCAGGGAGAACACAAAGCAATATGATGCTCTGCTTTTAATGTTATGGAAGCAGTTAAGTTGGGGAGTACAGGAAGACTTATCAGTTAAAATAAAAACTACCTACAGTAACAGATACTGAATGCCTTATTCTCTGAATTTATAATTATCTGCAGAATTCTACCCAGTCATCTACAGTACTACAGAGATACCTAGAGACTCACATATAAAGACACTGCAGAGGCTGATTAATGCTGTATTTCATATGAATATATTTATCTCACAGAATAATGCAAGAGATGATCAAAGTAGAAAGTAAATAGATGGGAGCAAGAAGTCATTCCGGAACATCAATAATTCAGAGAGGAGCTATTTAAGATAACCATTTGTTACATAGACAAGACAAAATGCATTGACAAAGGAAAAAAACCCAACCAACAGAATCAACGCTGGCAAGCAGCCTTCTAAACCAAGTTGTGCTGAGCAGAGCAAAAGCAATAACCACATTGGAAAAAACAACAAGGAACTCGCAGAGATGCAGCGTGAGACTAATGCCAGTGAAGCAGAGGGAAGACTCATCCAAAAAGATGACTTGTGGCAATACCTGAGTGAAGGTGTACAAAGCCATTGCCAGCATCTGGAGCAACGTGCCACAGATGGCTGCTATTCCCAACACAACTGTGTGGGTGTTGGACCTGAATTCACGGGTGGTGGACCTGAATTCACGGAAGTCACAACTAAGGTGTAAAGGCTTATCGTGAAACAAATCACTAATGCTAGAAAAATGTGCAAAGTTCAGGTTTTTTTGTTTTTCTTTTTAAAAGTCCTGGAAACTTGAAGTACATGGAAGGCTGAAGTTACCAGCATTGTTTTTGTTCTAATAGAAGAAATGTATTTTAAAATATAAAACTAAGCTTTACTTTGGATGTCAGCATATGCAAGTCAACATATCTGGCGCCTAATGCTCCATCTTTTACATCAGATGAAAGTTTGTACTACTAAATGATGCTAAAGGCTGTTTCAACGTAGCACAAACACAAAGCCTGTTTATGATGCTTACATTTCGAGTACTTACAGGAAGGACACCAAGTTCTACCAAAGATATTCCTGGATATCTCAGGGGCTGGTAGGGGGAGAAGAGACATCCATCTGCTGTTCCAAAAATCTTTGTGATAATTTGCTTATATTTATACCAAGCTTTGAGGAGCGTTAAATGTACAATTAATTTAAAATCGTATCTCACTTTCTCCTTCTAGTTTTCATGCCTTCATATAACTAAGAGATGAGAAAATAGTTAACTATCTTAAAAAAAAAAAAAAAAAAAGAAATCTGATCCACTTACGTTGGTTTATTTACTTGATCCTCTAACTCCTTTGTTGGTTAACATCAGGCATGTTATTTCAGAGCATTCTGTAGGTTATATTAATAGCATTCACAATTCCCAGCAGGTTTAACAGCAGTAGATATTCACAAGGATGTCTGCCCCCAGTAATCACAGTTCACAAGTTTATGTTTCATTAACATAAAACTAATATCATTAATATATATGTCCAGCTGTGAGCTGAGTTGATTTGGGGGGAGGAGAGGACATGAAGGGGCAGGAGGATGCTATGCCATACCATTTCCATAGTGACTGCCTATTTACCAAGGAGTACCGCTCAGAGGAGCTTCACAGGCAAATGAAGCAGTAACTCAAGCTGTTTCATTATGAATCAGCAGAACTGTCAGAGATCATGGCAAAAGTATTACACCATTTTAAAATAAAAGTAGATTCAAAAAATAGATTTAAGAGCACTCCTGCTGTTGAATCCTACTTAATGATTTGCTATTCAGAAGAAAAGCTTTGAGCTTGAACAGTTCCCTAGCATAAAGCAAGAGGTGAAATAATGAATCCACTAGTCTGGAGAATTGTGAATCTATGAAGCATCCCAAATGACGGAAGTAAAAACACATGTTGCTCCTCTGAAGTTCACATCACTATTAAAAATGAAAAATTATCAAGGCAGAAGACGAGTAAGATCCTCTAGGGATTCCAGAAACCTTTACCTACATGTTATTTCAGTGTGTGCCCATATATCTCTTCAAACAATAACTGCATATACAAAAAGCCATATCAACTTTAAAATTTCTTGATACAACTGTGATTGACACAGCTTTAAAGAAAAACACACCAAAAACTACTGCCGCTCAGATACCATTTTTACGGTCCTCAATTTCGCTTTTACATTTCTTTTTGTTACATACTTCAGAAAGAATTTAAATTAAAAAATTTGGAAAGAAAACAAAGCAAGCAGAAGACGAATTCTGATCCGACATTAACATTAAGAGGACAGATAAGAAGGTAGACAATAGCATTGCTCCTTAAGCTGAGGGGAAAAAAAATAAAAAAATCTTTAAATACTATTTCACACATCTTTTAGCAAGGTAATTATCTGGATAAAAATAAGGTAGCATGCTATGAGTCACAGCAGTTCCAATATAAATCAACTATCAAGAAAGTTCACAACCAGGATAGATTTTTTTAGAACCTACAGCTACTTTTCAGAAACACTGTACTTTACTAAGACCAGAAGAGAGTAATGCTTTCCAATCTCAACAGATGCTTGTCACATTTAAAGAAGAGATTACAATTCAAGAAATTATGTTCGTACATATTAAAATCACAGAAGAAAACACAAGTTCAGAGGTATTTAAGTCCACTTTTATCCACAGTAGGTTACCTCTCAAAGGTTAGTCTGGCTTCAAAGAAACCCCAGTGCTTGAAACACAAGAGGACTGAAGAGTCAAAACCCTTCAGATTACTACCATGAAACAATGACTTTCTGGTACGTAGCTGTCACATATTTTAGAACATCTTGGGGAAAACAACAGTTAAAAATGGATATTTGTTAAAGGAGGGAAAGCATCACATACTTCAGACATCTGCCAAGGAGTCAGGCAGAGAGTAAAGTGAGGATCCTGAATTTTAGGAAAGCAAAATTCCAGCTGTTCAAGGAGTTAGTCAATAGGACCCCCTGGGAAACTGCCCTCAGAAGCAAGGGCACAGAAAAGAGCTGGCAGATCTTTAAGGATGCTTACCATAGAGCATCCCCAGGTGTAAGAAATCAGGAAAGGAAGGCAAGAAACCAGCATGGCTGAGTCAAGATCTGCTGGTCAAACTGAAGGGCAAGAAGGAAATGCAGAGGCAGTGGAAGCAGGGACAGGTTATCCCGCGAAGAGTACAGGGATGCTGCTCAGTTGTGTAGGGATAGGGTCAGGAAGGCCAAGGCGCGGCTGGAATTGAACTTTGCAAGGGATGCAAAGAATAATAATAAAGGCTTCTATAGGTATGTCAGCCAGAAAAGGAAGGTCAAAGAAAGGGTACCCACCCCCCCACC
>VYXH01004329.1:817953-835584 GCA_013397275.1 Burhinus bistriatus | reverse complement strand
CGGACTCCGGAAGAGCTACAGATGTCATCTATCTGGCATTCTGCAAGGCCTTTGATATGGTCCCCCACAACATCCTTCACTTTAAACTGGAGAGATATGGATTTGATGGGTAGCCTGTTTGGTGGATGAGAAATTGGTTGGATGGTCACATCCAGAGGGTAGTCCTGATGGAGATCAGTGACAAGTGGTGTCCCTCAGGGGTCCGTATTGGGACGAGTACTGTTTAATATCTTCACCAATGACATAGACAGTGGGATCGAGTGCACCCTCAGCAAGTTTGCAGACAACACCAAGCTGAATGGTGTGGTTGATGCCCCTGAGGGATGGGATGCCATCCAGAGGGACCTGGAAAGGCTCGAGAAGTGGGCCTGTGTGAACCTCATGAGGTTCAACAACGCCAAGTGCAGGGTCCTGCAGCTGGGTCAGGGCAACTCGCAGTATCAATACAGGCTGGGGGATGAAGGGATTGAGAGGAGCTCTGTGGAGGAGGACCTGGGGGTCCTGGTGGATGAAAAGCTGGACGTGAGCTAGCAATGTGTGCTCACAATCCAGAAAGCCAACCGTATCCTGGACTGCATCACAAGAAGGGTGGCCAGCAGGCCAAGGAAGGTGATTCTGCCCCTCTACTCTGCTCTGGTGAGACCCCACCTGGAGTACTGTGTCCAGCTCTGGAGCCCTCAGCACAAGACAGACATGGACCTGTTGGAGCAGGTCCAGAGGAGAGCCACAAAAATGATCAGAGGGCTGGAGCACCTCTCCTATAAGGAAAGGCTAAGAGAGTCGGGGTTGTTCAGCCTGGAGAAGAGAAGGCTCTGGGGACACCTTATTGCGGCCTTCCAGTACTTAAAGGGGGCTTATAAGAAAGATGGGGACAAACTTTTTAGCAGGGCCTGTTGCAAGGGGTAATGCTTTCAAACTAAAAGAGGAGGGGTGATGGTTTTAAACTAAAAGAGGGCAGATTTAGATTGGACATAAGGAAGAAATTCTTTAAAATGAGGGCGGTGAAACACCAGAATAGGTTGTGCAGAGAGGTGGTAGATGTCCCATCCCTGGAAACATTCAAGGTCAGGTTGGATGCGGCTCTGAGCAACCTGATCTAGTTGAAAACATCCCTGCTCATTGCAGGGAGGTTGGACTAGATGACCTTTAAAGGTCCCTTCCAACTCAAACTATTCTATGATTCTTAATCCTATTGACTATGTCTTCAAAAGGCCATTTAAAAAAAGAGGCAGAAAAACATAGCAAAATACATGGAATAAGCAGCTCTTTGAATAGACTTAAAAGTCTGCAATTTCATATAAACACTTCCAGCACTGCTAACGCACATGCGTTTTTGTTGTCTTAAGAGCCCTGAGGCTACTGTTACAGAACAAAAACATGGCTTTAAGGTGGGGCATGAGAAGAGTCAGAATCAACTATTTCACTTGGAACAGAGGTGTTAACTGTATCAAGCTTTTGACACAATTCAATTACCTATAGCTTTTATTTCCCAAAAATGCAAGCTCTAGAAGAGAAATAGCAAGCAGACTCAGCACATTTTCAGCACATGGATGTAGCAGCACCTCACCTTACAAGAGGCCCAAATCAGGCAATGACAGGTCAGATATCTGAGCAAGAAGCACGATTTGCATTTTCCAGTTCAGTGTGGTTCCATGAGAAACGCAGAGGATACTTCCACATGCTTCAGGACTTTCTTCCTCCAGGGAAGAATCCAGTTGCTTAGACAGGATGCAGAGCCCAACAGCCAAATTTTTCCTTTACCTGCACCCTGCCAATTGCTTAAGTCATGACTGTCACTTCCACGCGAAGGCAAGAGGAAAATTGGTGTTGTTACCTGTCACACACAAGTGCCACAGCTGATTCCACTACATCAATACAGCCTGCAAAGGGAGGAAAGTCAGGTGCCTCTGACTGCCAGAAGGTGGGTGTCTTCTCTACCTGGTCAGAGGACTGCTGTGCATAGGAGTACAATTTTTAAGTTCAGCAGGATGTGGTCATTACAGGAGAAAAAGGATTTTTGCAAGGCAAATTAAGGAGTAAAAATTTATTTTTAAAAAACACTATTACATTTTGCAGACAATGGAATACTGAAAGGGGTGTGAAAAAGATGGGTTAACTGTTACAGCAAAAGCACCTGCATAGTGGACACAGACACTCCCAGGACAAACAATCCAAACTAAGTAAAGCCATCAATCTAAAGCAGATCACTTAAACCAAACCAAGACCTTGCTCATTTATAATTAAAGTGGCCTTACATTGACCATACAGAATTAACATCCAAATTACATTCAGTTACCTCCAAATACCCAGCTGCAATGCTCTTAAAAATAAATAAAACGAGTCAGATCTTTCCTTACAGACAGAAGCCCAAGGAGAATTGTACCAGGTGAAAATTTAATGTTTTTCACTTCTTCAGGGGTGACAGGGATAGAGGTCAGATAGGAAAAGGCTGGGAGGAGACAACGTTCTGAACATGGAACCGAGAAGTGATTGTGCACTAAATAGCGCGTGATCCAAAACAACCAAAACAAGTGGAGGCAAAAGAAACATCCTCGAAAATGAATATTCCAGCAAACGTACCACATCTCTCCACAGTAGCAAACCAGCGCTGCAGCAATTTCTCTGACCTCAGTCCTAGACTGCTTAAATCCCTCCAGAGGAAGGAGACAAGCAAGCTACCACTGAATACCTGTGAAGAATACACTGCCTCACCAGGCCTACCACTCTTCAGAAGAGACATCTGATTGCTCTACAAACACTTTTTCAACTAATTTCTACCTGTGTTTAGATGAAGGGCAGACCCAGTCAAATCAAAGTGAATTATCTTGGTTTGTAGTTTTGCTTTTTACATGCATGTAAATAGCACGCAATAACCTTTACGATGCATCAATTACTTCACTTCTATTACTTTTGCTATACTTTGCAATCTATGATTTTAACAGAGCATTTAATAAAAACAGAAAATAAAAAAATATTTTAAGTTGTTTTAATTACATATGCCACTAATTAAAAAGCTTCCAAAAATGTCTTGAGTTAAGCAGTCATTGTATGAAGGAAAGATTATGGACAGTTAGGGAGCTGAATCAATCACTTGGGGTTGGTCAAAGTCTGTCAAAATTTTAGGATTAGTACAAATCTGTCAGACTTCACTGCATAAGAGAAGCTTTTCTTTTCCCCAGCTTCTTCTGGTTTTCAACACTGAACAAACCAAGTAAGAGGAGTAATTGTAAAGAAAATACCATTTGTTCCAGAAGAGACTACTGTTGTCTAATGCCTCTTTCAAACAGTGAACTTTCACAAACTCATTCCAAGTGCTTAGCTCATGACATCCGTCCGTGAAGCAGTTCGAATTCAATCCTTTGGCAACAAATATATACTCCTTAAGCATTCTTTTTCTTAATTCTTTGAATGCAAGTAGATGCTATACTTGGATCTTAGCAAGTTATATTCATATATTTCCCTAATATAATTTTTAAATTAAAAATTTCCCTGTCCTGTTCTCTACATCCTCAAGCTGAACATTCCCTCAAAGTTCCCACACTCCACGCCAATAAACCACACTGAAAACAGATTAACCTTTTGTCTAGTCTTATCACAGAGAACCTTTGTACAACATAACACAAAAAGCACAACAGAAAGTACTCCATATCTCTTATAAGACAGGGAACATTAAGTACAGAATAGCAAAAAAATGACCATAAATGTCATTTAATTCACAACGTTGAACCTCGTTTTTAAACACTAATAGCCACACAATACAGGTGTTCTCAAAACTCTGCGTACTTCTAGTAACTTTCACTTATTTCAGCATAGCAAATAGGATTCTGCTATCCTCTCGTATTCCCTCCTCTTACAAAGAAAATCTAGAATCAGATACTTAGGTAGGCTTTCTTAAATATCAAACTACTTTTCTTATTAACATTTTGCAAAATACTTATTTATTACATGTTTGTAAAGCTGGGTTCCCCCCCCCGCCGCATCCCAGCATTCATTTGTTTTACACTTTTGTCACCCATGTGGGTTTTGACACCTACTAGGAGCAGTACTGATACTATCTTCCAGTCACCTGCCCTAGACCCCACAGCAGAGACAGCTGACCCACTCATGAAGCAGCCCCTGAATGACTGCCTAAGATTTTCAGGCAAATGTAAAAAAAAAAATTCAAATAGTGCTGATGAGCAGTTTCAAGAACAAGCGTGAAACAGAAGCTGTAATCTGACCTCCACTAAGCCTTCCCTATTGCTTCTAAAAAAACCAAAAACAACAACAAAAAAGAAAAAATGAGGGGTAAAGGCCCTGACTTAAATCTTCCATACTCTTTGCTTTTTAGCTTAAAATACTTATAACACACATAACAAACATACAGGTGATACATAGACAATTATTTGTTTGGAGACTGTTAAGTGCCATTTTATTACATCCTTATTTTCCAAGATAACTATTCCCAGTGCATTCTTACAGTCAAAAGACATGCCCAGTTTTTTGTTTGTTTTTTTAAACCAAGCTTTGTAGTTTTATCATTGTTTATTCCAGAAATCAGTCAAATGCATGAATAGCCTTATCCATAATCCACTGAATTAAACAGCTTTGCAGCAGGATCAAACTGGGAAACAGAATGTATTGAGGAATAGTCTATCTTGATAACATTTTCAATAAAAGCGATTCAAAATGCTATCTTTTCTAGCTCCTGATAAAAATATTTGCACAACCAATGCACTTATGTTGTGGTATCCATAGAACCATTACTAGGTGATACGTGGAATATAAACCAACAAGTTCAACTATTATTTTGTATTTCAATTTCCTATAGAGCTGAGATGAAAATTTTTCTTCCATTATAGAAGACTTATTCTTAGACTGAGATGCTTCATTAATTACTATTTGTGGAGAAGTGACCAATTCAGCTTATTTTAACTTAGCCATTTTTCTATGAGCACATTTTCTGACTAGGTATTTCCCTACCCAAGCATATATCTCTGTGCAGGCAGATAGAGGGATCACTAGTCACAACAGGCACGACTCCAAGCAGTCACTGGATGGTGTCCAAAAATTAGAGCTGCACACACAGAAGCATACAAGGGAGTTAAGAAGATGAAGGGCTTTCTGTCCATACATGTTTCTGTGAGGGAAAAGGCTGCAGCAAGTTCAGACTACTTTTGGCATACAGTTTTCAGGTAACTGGACTACCTGAACATGATCTTATACTTTCACCGTAACCTCCTGAGAAGAGATAGAAGGCAAGTGAAAATCTTTTTGATGTCATTTTCAGAGCTCCAGTTGTAAAATCAGGAGTAGCAGTGCTCGTGATCAGCCCGAAAGGGGTGGAACCATAAGAAACACTGTAAAAGAACTGGCACACAATTATCATATGGGAGATGGGAAAAAGCTGAGGGTCCTGAAAGGCAGCGTATGTGGTAAACAAGTATGTTACAGAAGTACTTTTCTTGCTTCAGTGTTTTCATAGTCAGCGTAAGTCAACACGGTGTGTTATAAATAGAAGCAGACATCCTTAAGACCCTAGGTTCTCTCACAATTAAAGAGAAATTCACAACCACACTTAAACCCCAAAACAATCAGGAACCAGACCAGAAAATTAAGCATGTTGCTGAGTTTCAAAACACATTCTAAGAAGTTTCAGGCCAACAACTTTAAAGTTACTTTCCCAGAGAGAGAGAGGTCCAAGGCAGACCACCCTCAAGTTCCTCCACTCACTCCCCAGCCCCCAAACCAAAGGACACTTACAGAGGGCACCTCTTCTGTGATTACAGGAATTCTGTCACCAAGGAAGACATCAGAGTAAGTTTATCTGAGCCAAAACACTCCTTTCTAGTTCCTACTTAGGAAGACTTTCAAGGAACAACTTTGCAGTCAGATGCTAACCTAAATAATTTGTCTCTCCCCACCCTTTTCACCACTTTGCAGAACAAAACTCTCCATCATTTATCAGCGGTCTTGGTCAACAGGGGAGGTTCCAGATGACTGGAGGCTTGCCAATGTGACACCCATCTACAAGAAGGGCTGGAAGGAGGATCCAGGCAATTATAGGCCTGTCAGCCTGACCTCAGTGCCAGGAAAGATCATGGAACGGTTCATTCTGAGTGCACTCACATGGCATGTGAAGGACAACCAGGGGATCAAGCCCAGCCAGCATGAGTTCATGAAAGGNCTTGGGTCACAACAACCCCATGCAACGCTACAGGCTTGGGGAGGAGTGGCTGGAAAGCTGCCTGGCAGAAAAGGATCTGGGGATCCTGGTGGACAGCTGGCTGAACATGAGTCAGCAGTGCACCCAGGGAGCCAAGAAGGCCAACGGCATCTTGGCCTGTATCAAGAACAGTGTGGCCAGCAGGAGGAGGGAAGGGATCGTGCCTCTGTACTCAGCGCTGGTGAGGCCACAGCTTGAGTACTGTGTTCAGTTTTGGGCGCCACAGTATAGGAGGGACATTGAGGTGCTGCAGCACGTCCAGAGAAGGGCAACAAAGCAGCTGGTGAGGGGTCTGGAGAACACGTCTTATGAGGAGCAGCTCAAGGAATTGTAGATGTGGTGCTTAGAGACATGGTTTAGTGGCAGACCTAGTAGAGTAGGGTCAATGGTTGGACTAGATGATCTTAAAGGTCTTTTCCAACCTAAATGATTCCATGAAAAGAATGAGCGACTGCTTACGCTCAGCCGCAACCAAGTATCAAACCATGGCCTTAGGCAGGAGATTAGAAGCCAGTGAGCTTCAATCATTATTGTTAGAAACTTCAAAAATGAAAAAAACAACCCAAGGAGAAGCATCTAATCCATCCTAAAATTATGAAACTCCTACCTTTTCATGAAGATTTACCTACTCCACATGACTTTAAAGATCAGGGTTCATTCAGGCAATGTACTCACACACAGTCCTACCCCACACCACAAACATACTAGCACTCAGTAGTTCTTGTATCTGTATTTCCTTCTCCTATCTGCCAGCTGAAAATATTGGCCTTCACTGTGATAGATAATTTCCAAGTCACATAATTAGCAGTTTTGGCTGTTAATTAACCTCTGAAAATAAGAATAGAGTAACAAGAAAAACATACTCTAATGTTTCTGCCTGTTCCCAACCTTGCTTGTTACGGGTCGTTTTCATTGTTTCTTATCTAGTGAAAAAACAAGACAGTGCAAATACACACCAACCGAAGCAGTTGCCACCTCACTTCTACAGCCACACCATACACCATGCAAAGTAAGAACGCGGCATTCCAAACAGGCATCCTGTGACGATGCCTCACTTCACAGCCACGCTACATGTCACTGTGCTCCACACAAGAGCAGGTCATGAAAGCTTGAGGTCAAATCACATCATTCCAACAACTCCTCCTCTTTTCTTCAATTATCCATCCTACTTTTACAAGTTACTTTTCCCAGAAGTAAGTGGTGTCAGGCAACACAAGGGAAGCAGTAGTGAGCACTGTACTCATGATATATATTTAAAAAAAAAAAAAAAAAAAAGGAGGGGGGGGGAGAGAACGTTTTTGGGAACTTGTTAANAGCAGGTTGCTCAGGACTGTGTCCAGGGAGGATGGAGACTCTATGACCTCTCTGCACAGTCTGTTCCAGTGTTTGATCACTCATACAGTTAAAATATATAAAAAAAAAAAAAAAAAAAAAGGGAGGGGGGGGGACAGTACGCTTTTGTGAACATGTCTAACACATACATATTTCAGAAAAGGCAGTAAGGGCTCCCACAGCATAGAAGGCTGAACTCCAGCAGATATTTCTGAAATCTTTTCTGCAGGCACATTCATTCTGTCCTTGGGTTCAGTTAACTGTGGCCGACTGCTGCCACAAGACCGAGCTTCAGGCCTAGAAGATTTATTTCTGCCTGTGGTCATTCAGGAGGCAAAGAGCCAATTTTCTAAAGACCTTACTCCCGAACAACAGTTCCAAAATGACTTTGCAACACCTTCAACAAGCATGGAGGAGAGCACTGCTAATACTGGTATGGCAAGCTTCCAGGGAAGGGGAGCTGCACTTCTCCTCTGACAGTCTCCACAGACACCGCTGGCATGGCTACTCCTCCTGTCATTCAAACAGATACTATTTCTTTGGTTTACGTAAGTTCCAGTGAAGAACATCAGAGAAGGAAAAGTATCTCACTGCTCCCCTATGTAAGGGTTGGATGTTAAGACAGGAAACCAGTGCGATACCCTAAATGATTACAGTATTTTCTACAGCCATTGCAACAGCAAAAGAGAGCCTTCCAGATAAACCTTACGTTGAAAAGCAAAGATGTAATCAACAGCTTTTTAACAATCATGCTAATTTTTCAGCAAAATTCTTCTACTACTTGTGGGCATTGAGTCACAAACCATGGTACATCTACTTGGATGCTAGTAGTTATTCCTTAATTATGCATGCAATAAGCTTAATAGTTTAATGATTACTAAAGCAGTTTTAACACATACGCAGAGCACTGCAGGAGTTTTATCAACCTTCAGGTGAGGAAACCTCACAACTAATATGTTCAAATGCAAACTATGAAAAATATCGCACTTTTTATTCAAGCACTTATGACTTGTTAAATGTTGTAAGTCTTAAAAAAAAAAAAACAAACAACAAACCAGCCAATTCACAATGCACAAAGTCAAAGCCCTTTCAAAAATAAAAGATGTGGCTGCATGCAGCTACATTTACCCTTCCAAGATGACAAATTTTCTGTACTTGACCCAAAGTCTCCATTACTGAGTGTAGAAAAACAGTAGAAAGCACTCTTCCCTGTATTATTCACAGTGTTAGTTTGAGACTGTAGACTCTGGGAGAGTCTCCTTCCTGTGCTGTAGAAAGGTGCAGCAGGTAGAAAAGGGAACTAATGCCTTGAAATCATTGCCAACAGAGCTCCACAGGGTAGCTGGATACCTGTTGGGTTTTGGATGATCCTTAACTGTGAAGCTCTGAAGTTCATCAGAAGAAGAGCTGTGCTGATCACTGATACTGACAATCTGTGATATCCTAACCATTTCTGTCCTTTTGGTTCTCACTAGTGCTTTACAAATCCCTTCTTCACCATTCTTTTACTCTCGTTATGAAGACCACCTCCTTTCTTGAGCTCCATGTCTTCTGGAGTAGATTAAATTGACTATTTACATCCCTAATTGCAGTAATTATGAGTTGTTAAACTTAGGGTAAAAGAATAGACAAATGTCTATGGACAAGTCATAAAATGTTACTTATTCTTGATGTGAAAAGTTCTATTTTAACAGACTTCTCAGTCTGTAAGTAGTGTTAGACAATCTTTAAATGGCTGTGTGCTTATGGATGGAAAGAAACAGAAAACATAGCTTCATGGGGTAGGAGCGGAAGAAATAAATGATGAGCTGGGTGGTTACTATAGGATCAGGAATGATGGAGGACAGCAATGGCAGTTGCAACCTTGCACGTGCCAGAGAAGCAAGAGGAGAAAGTGTTCTTCTACAAGTCCTCCTTCATACTGAAAATTATCCTGCAGAATGAAAGAACACTATTTAAAAAGGCAACACATACAGCAGAGCTGTAAAACAAAACACTGTTCCTGGAACTGAGACAGGAGCAAAGGAAATGAAAGTTATCAGGCAGTACCAATACAGGGTTCTAATTTGGCAAAGAGGCTGCACAGCAACACAATATTTAAAGTGTAAGACCTCTTTTTATTGATCCTCACATTTTAGCAAACACAGTAAGAACTGAACAGAACTCTGCAGTTACAAAGGAGTGGAGGTGAGGGGTAGGGAATTCCATTAACGCGCTGTTTCTGAAGTGTGCTTGTACCATGACTCGAGACATTTCTCTAATTCAAAACAACAAGCAATAACATAACCAGAAAAATAACGTTAGCATTTTGTTTTCCTTCATCTGCTTATTTTATGTGTGCTCTTCCTTTATTTTAACCTACCAAAAATACTTTGTGGGGTGACACTGGTGAGAGAATGAAGTGTTAGCAGAAGCAGAGAAAAAGCAATAGACACCACACAAGAGATCTGAGGCAGCAAAGAGACATCAAGTGCTCAGCATGAAAAGAAAGATTTTGCATAGACTACCTGCCCACTATCACGAGCAACGGATAGAAGAAGCAGATCACCTAATGATGGGACAGGGCAGGACAGAATACTAATTACCCCTAACATTATACAAAACAAACTGCAGTGATGGATTTAAATGACTGCACTATGCGTTAGTTACAGATTATGTTAGTATATAAATAACTACAGAACTTCCTGAAAGTGTTCTCCTGCCCTGGTTCAGCTGTCTTACAATCCAAGTAGGTCCTTCAGCTATGAATTAGGTAGACCCTTGGTCTTTTGTGCTGCCTGCTGCAAGATGACCAAGTTCTGGAATGGAAGGTTCAACTTCCTCCCTATTAGCGGTACCAGTATAGATGGAGCTATCAAAATGCAGATGACAAACAGTAAAATCTTGAAACAAAACACTGAGTTCTTCACAATTGCTAGAAATTCAGTAAGTTCTAAAAAGGCTCTTTTTGGCCTCAATGCTTTAACTACTGCAATTTCATTCTCATTCTGTCATGCTGACTAGAATCTTTGTTTGTGTCCCCTTCTCTCCTTTCATTGAGGTACTGTTCTATCTTCACTTTGCCCAAATAATAAAAAAAAAAAAATTCAGATGTACCCATGCTTTCTTCTCAGCACTGGATGGAAGTGAAGTACAGGACTTCAGCACAAAGTGAGAGTGAACCACAAGTATGACTGCATGATTGCAGAATGACCAAGAATAACTTACAAGCAAATGCTCATCAGCTGGAATTAGGAAGGCCATTAAGTGACAGTTCATTGTTTGACAGTATGGAAACATTAAACATTTAGGATAGCTTCACAATAGTTCAGGACATGGTCAGAAATAGACTAACCCACGCAAACAGGCAAAGTTATGTACAAAACCTGAACATTCACCAAGTTCTCCTAATATCAGCCAGTTTACTATGAAGAGGCATTCATTCCTACTCTGGGCAGGAAAGCTTCCCACCCGCCCCCATCCCTGCAAACGTAGTTCTGAAGTTCAACAACGTAAGCTTAAGCAAAGTGGTTTGGGTTTTTCTTGTTTTACCCAAACCCCCAGTTTTAGAATAGGCAGACCTTTGCTTTACACCTCTCAAATTCAAATATATTTTCAGTAATTAAGTGAGAAAAATATTTAAGTGTTCAGGCTGCCCTAAATAGGTAGGCTTTAGTCATGTAAACAATCCACTTACATGGTATTCTTCAGTCAATTCACATACATACATTAGCATAGAAAAAATCACTGAAAATCTAAGATTATATTCAATTCACAGAAAAGAGCACCTCATTATTATAGGAGAGATGTCATTAGGTGCTTCAGCTAACAAGTAGTTCCTCAATCTACAAGGATGCTACAAACCAACTATTTTGCCCCCCTTTCATTTGCATATCACTGCTGGTGCTTCCTCTTTAACTCTCTGCACCCACGCAGCTGGCTACAAGTCTCATCTTCCTTTCTCTCCCAACTACTCAGTCCCACCACTCTTGCATTAGCTCTAGTTTTTGTGCTGAAGTGGGTCAGTGCTGTATAATTCATCAACACCTGAGCAATCACAATTGAATTAACATGGTTAAACGGCTATATTCCCACCCCTTGGTGAGAGGGATAGCGTCATTACAGAGGAGAGGAAGAATGACATTCCCTGATAGTTCAGAGCCTAAATACTAAGATTCTGTCCTCATGTGCACAAAAGATAACACCAAGATACATTATTTCAGATTCATCTTCAAATGTCAGATTAGAGCTTGTCCTCCACCCCCAACAACGAAGGAAAACAAACCCGCAAGAATCCGCACTGTAAGGATGCTCCCAGCACTTAACGATGGACTGCTTTGTTTATTTTTTTTGTTGATGTGAAATGTTTTGTGATTCGTATTATGATACAGGTTATTTAAACACAAACATTATAAATAACTTTGAAACAGTTAGTCACTGTAACTAAGGCAACGAGTCTCCCACTCAATTTCCAGAAATAGGAAGAGAGGAATAGAGGTAAGAACAAAATAAAAAGTTGGCAGGAGCAAGAAAGCAAATGATCAAATACTAGTTTGACCTCAGGAAGGCCCAGCTGACTAGAGAAAAATAAAAGGTAGAGCAACTGAGAAACAAACTAGCTGCTAAAAGATGAAATAGAGAACATGAAGTGTGTAATACCAGAGAGATTTAATTTCAGTCATCGTATTCCACAACCCATTTCAGTGAATGGAAACAAGGACAGAAATGTGGGAATGTAACAATCCCCATCAGACAGCAGATTGCTAGTTCAGAGTCTCAATAGCTACTAACTAGCTTTCTACAGGAATCACTGACTTTTTTGTGGGTACTAAGTCACTTCTCATTGGCAAGCGCACATTTGCCTCGACTTTTCCCCCCCCCGATATTTGCCTCCAAGTAATGGTCACAAACCTTCGATGCTATCTGCATGAATAGACCTTTATACCCTCACAGAAGGCCACTGAGTTAACAGGATCTGCCACGAGGATCTGACTGCAGAATCAAGGCTCGCTTTGTTTCTCCGCCACCTTTTTTTTTCCTTCTCCTCTTCTTTTTTTTTTTTTAAAAAAGTTTATTTTCTTCACTGAGAAGAACTACTTGTTCGCAAGTCAGAAGTTCCCGAGTTATCATCAGGGAATCTGATCCCCCAAACCGAACACGTGGTAGAACCAGGTTCTCTCAACATGTTCTAATGGAAGGGCTGGTAATTACTTGGTATAACAAGATAAACGGAGTTCAAGTTACTCAGAGTTTTCCATCAATTAAAGAAACTTATCTTTTCAGTACATGTGAGTTCTTAGCCTGGGAACACGAGAATTAACAGTAAGAGTTAAGGTACAATAAATATTACAACTTCCTAATTTAGTTATCTTTTATATAGTTAAAACAGATTAGATGCAAATTTTAGGAAGAATGTGTGATGAAGGAATAGAGTGCAAAGAGTAGTTCTCAACTTCAGCAAGATTCCCAGAAGTTTTGGTTTGTTGTTTTTGGTTTGGGTTTTTTTGTTGGGTTGGTTTTTTGGGGTGTTTTTTTTTTGTTTGGTTGGGTTTGGGTTTTTTTTCCTTTTTTTTTTTAAGAGAACAGTAACTTTAAAGTAACTTCTCCCCCCAAAAATTAAACACATATCTCATTAGTCTATGAACAGAATTTGTAGAGCAATACCACGTAATTCCATTCCCAGCATATCCCTCCCTCATCAAACAGCAGCAGCTCCTTTTCATCACCACAGGAGACCATTCCTCCTCTTAGTGTAACAAGGAACTAGTTGGGACATTTATTCTTGGCATGAATCCTGAAAGAATGAAGCCTAACGCTGGCAGTAATGAAAATAGCAACCATAGAGGCATTCAGAGCGTTCACTATGACACTGCAAACATTTGTTTAACTGCCAATTGAACAAGATCCATCTTAGCTACGAGAAAGATATAAATGGGCAATAAAGAAGTCAGTGCTCTCACTGTTCAAGGACTTTCAAGATAAGTGGTCACTCCAATATCCTCATGCAGTTGTTCATACTCCGATCCCTTCCACTCACATCTGACTTCTGGGAATAAATGCATTGCCTCAAGCACAGTCTAGCAGTCATACAGAAAAATCCCATACAAATGCCCTTCAAATGCCCATTATTACGAGCCCTAAGATTTCTTCCCATTACATATTTAAGATTCAGAGACAACAGAAAAAGCATCATTAAAACTATGGTGCACTGAAAGAAAAAAGTAAACCTTTACCAACTATAATGATGTTGCATCCAATGAGCTTTGCCACAAATAGTTATATAGCTGCAAAACTGAAGAAAAAATTCAGCCAGTTTTGATAAGAGCTTCATGCATTTCAATAAAACTCCACCGAGAAGCAGGTTTATGCTAGCCTAAAAGACGACCTCGTAGGCACATAGGCAGGTAAGGCGTATAACAGAAAAGTAACAAATCCTGGGTTGTTAGGCAATCCAAACTTCACCTATTCACTAAGAGAAACCGGCCTGTCAATCATTCCTTATATGTAAGAGAGACTAACTCGCAGCTCTTTAAAGCAAGAATTTACCTTTTCTGGGAAACAGTTAATATATCTAGAAAGTATGACTGAATAGCAAAAAAACCAGAAGACGCTTAGCCTTTCACAGGGAGCTATGCAGAGTTGAGAGGGCTTTTATATAGGAGACCAAGGCATACCACTGTGGAGATCCACAAGGAAGTTACTCCTTTTTCTTCCCTCACTCCCTCCAAAAAAGGCCTGATAAAACATCAGTGAACCTTGACCTAAACTTTGCTTTCAATGCAGTTTCTTCCACGAGAGTATCACAGTGTTTCAGGAAGAAACAAACTTTTATAGCCTCCCTCTCACTTAGCATTTTAGTAGTTAAAGCAGCTTCTCATCTAGAAGAACCCGGTGTACAAGCACCAATCTACGAAGACAGTATGAAGGCAAACAAAACGAATAGCAAATACCTTAATCATAAGGTACACTTACTATATTTTTCATCTCTACCTTGAACGGCTTAACCTTCACTGACTGAATTTGTGGATTTGCTTCCTCTGTTTTTAAACATGCCCATCCAGCACTGCACAACAAACCAAGAGCAACGAGAACAACCTACAGCTTCTAACTTGACACTTGAATGACTGCTCTTTCTATCCTGGCGTTAAAGCTTGCTGTTGAGCATTACAGGTATCAGTAGTTCAATTTAACTTCAAATGCAATTTTTGCAAATACTGCTTATGGGTTTTTCTGATACCTAATGTAATTTGAAAGCAGACATAAGTCACTCCTGAAAGTGCGACATACACCCTGAATTATTTCAAGACTTTGAAAGTTATTCCTACCTTATGGGATTGCAAAGCCATACAGCTCAAGCAGTGTTAACATAAATTTGTAGAGTATGTACCTGCTGGCTGCTTTTTGTACCCAAGGAAAGGCCTACTCTTCTCAGTGCACGGAAAACCTTTATTCTGAAAGTTAAATGTATCAAATCAGCCTCCAAAGACAACCAAATATTTGAGCTTCACAAACACATTAAGCATCTGCAGGATCAAAGTTTTGTTTATCAGTGTACTAAGTAAATTAAATCAACTGCAAGTGGAACTGGATTTCACCCTCTAAGAGCCTCAGAGCAGAATTCCTCACCTCACTGTAAGTTCTCAAGCGCTGCTTTTGCACTAGCGTGCAGTAACTTCAAAAACTAAACCACGTGTAAGAAAACAGCAAGCTGCTCGCACGCCCTAAGTCTGCCTCTGCCCAGCATAATTCTGACATTTAAATAAGTAACGCAGAGCCCTTCTACATTATCAAAGAACAAAATCAACAAAGAAAAAATAATCTTGAGAAATATGTGAAAGTAATACTTCATTTAGTAGCATTGTTGTTCCAGAAAGTTATTAATCTGCCTCACTGTTGTAGAGGGAAATTAGCAAATCACTTCCCTGCTTCATACCAGCTGAACGGTACAAACAGAGCAGCCTTTGCGCTCCCCCGTGAAACACAGCCACCACTGAAGACAGACAGACTCACTCTAGGGACTACAAACGCACATGACAATTTACTTTACTCTAAATGAACGCAACACTATGAAGCGAAGTATATGGTTCAAGCGAACAAGAAGCACGTTTCATGAAATACATGAAGATAAACGCCTCTAATTTCACGTAGTACCACAGGTTGGTTTTTGTAATGAGCAGGTGGTGTTAGAATCTTAGCGCAGCATCTACTCCTGAAGTCAAGGCATCTCGCAGCATGCTGCACAAGAACACGGACCTGGAGGAATTCTCTGTAACCAGCAAAACTGAGATACTTCATGTTAATATGATTCCTCATGATTTTTGGCATTCTTCAAGAAAGCAACTTGAACAGAATTTATTTTGTAATAACTGATTTATCAAGCAACTAACACTTATCCGGCAGAAATATAGCCGCTGCTAAAAACCACGCCCTCTCCAAAACCTCTTCAAAATCAGCACTTCCCTCCCTCCCTCCTCTGCCTCCTTTCCCTACCCCTACCACCCCCTCTTTAAGCGAAATACTTCATTTCCCAGTGTATCGATACACCTTTACAGATCCGTGAAGCCTCTAACAAAATCCACCTCATGCTTCTGGGTTAAAACTTGCATTACGACAGAAGCTGAAAGCCTCACATGCATGACTCTGCCAGACCAGGGGTCCCGCACAGTCCAGTATTTCCCTTGAGCATCAGTCAATAGCAGGATCCGTCCCAGAATAAAAGTTCTGAAATACAGTACTTTCATTTTAACATATTGATGATGAGTTTTTGCTAGTTATTTCACAATTACTTGTAAAAGAGTTGTATTTCTTGGTTTTAACAGGAGGGCTTATTTAATAGAAGAGATAACAAGTGTTCATTTCTGTGGACAGCCTCCCATAGAAGAACTGTAATGAAGCCTAAAAAGAAACCAAACTTAAAAACGCTAAGTGTACTTCCGGTCCACAATCGCTGCTCATTCATAGATGGGACTCTAAAAAAACCATGAGACTTCACTGAGTTTACATACCATACAGCAGGACATAAAGATCCCAGCCTCGTATTGCTAAACGTTTTTAAGAACAAAATCCCAAGGGACTGTGCAACTTCAAGTGTAAGAAGACAGAGGGATACGCAGACTGATGAAAGGACCAGCAGGTAAGGACGAGCTGATACGGATCAGCATAATAAACAGACACAGGATACCAGTTGCCTAACCACTGCCAAGCCCCTAGGTGGGTTTTTTCTGTGAGGCTTTTTTTGGGGGAGGTGGGGTCTCCAAGCGTTACAGTCGGTTATCTTAAGGAAGAGCGTCAAGGAGACCAGCAGCTGGGTGAATGAGTTTTTACAGAGGATTTGGTCTAACACACATGAAACCAGGAGAAAAAAAACATCTTCCAGCAAGCATCTTTTTACACGCGGCAAACTGGCAGCGCAGACCCTCCCACCTTTGTATCTCCATACCGCACAGGAGACAATAGGTAGGACAGGGGAGACACCAGAAAAGGACAGAGCAGCGAAGACAAGTATTTTTCATAAGCTGGGATGGAAAGCGAAGAGTCTAGCAAACAAAGAAGGGTGTGATGTGATGAAAGCACCAAGCCACTAAAGGCACGAAAAAAACCTTCTGCTTTCCCGACGGGGAGCAGGGACCGGGGGAAGGTTATGTCAAGACCACGGGAGGAGAAAGACGCAGCAGCCGAACAAAAGATTTCTGAAGGCCTGAAAGGGAAAGGTGCTGCGTGAAGGGACGAGCAGGCAGCGCTCGGGCACGTGAAACGGCGAACGGCGGCACTGCCTCGGTCCGGCTCCGGGAGGAGAGGAGCCAGCTCCCGCTCCCGGCCACGCCGCCTTCCGCCGCGGTTCCCCAGCCGGATGGCTCCGATCCCCTCACACCGGGCGGGCAGTCCCCTCCGGCCCAGCCCTACCCCAGCGGCGCCCAGAGACCTTTCCCTCCTCCAGACACAGGCGCGGGGCAGGACTGGCCCGGGGGAGCCCGCAGATCCCCCTCGCCATCCCTCCCGGGCCTCTCCTCCGCTCCTCAGGCGGGGGCCACGGCCGGGACCCGCCGCCGGGGCAGCCCCGCGCGGGCCGGGCGCCGTCCGTCTCTCCCGCCGCCCCAGCGGGGCGGGCTCCCGCG
>VYXH01004329.1:759956-817694 GCA_013397275.1 Burhinus bistriatus | reverse complement strand
TGATTGGCCCGCAAGAGGCGGGGCGGAGTAAGGGCGGCACTGATTGGTGGGGCGGGCGAGGCAGGCTGTCAGGGGGAGATAACGTGAGATGGGCACGGGGGGAGGTGGACGGCGGACGGCGGTGGGGCCGGGCCTGGCGAGGGAGCCGGCGGTTCCCTGAGGAATGACCGTGGTTTCCCCAGGCCTGGCCTACGGCAGCCTGGCGAGAAAAGCCCCGGGACAGGGTTTATCAGCAGAGCCGGGCTCGGGGCTTGGCCCGAGGCAGGGATCCTCCGGCAGCCCTCGGCCACAGGCAGCAGTCAGCCCCGGTCCCTCCGGGGGAAGGGTCCGTCACCTTCCCGCAGCCCTGCGGGGGTGCAGTCACCGGCCACCTCAGAGCTGGTGTGAGCCCCTTCGCTGCCGAGGGGAGAAGGCGTCGCCCCGCTCCCACCTTTTTACGTCAGAAATGTGTCACAGAATTGCGGTCTCCTCTGCTTGCAGCTCTGCTAACGGCGGGGATGCCGTGCACCCCGGGGGTCATCCAGGCCCCAGGCGGGTGCAGGTGCGGGTGTAGGTGTGGAGTCGCACTGTGGTCCCCTGGTGCCTCCTGGCAGGGGTGCCCGTGGCAGAGCCTGGCTTCGAGTGTTCCTGGACGCGGGAGGAAGAGGAGCAGCGGTAGAGCTGGCATGCTGCTGGGTGGCGTGAGCAGGCCAAGTGCAGGCACGAAGAGCCACTTTGACACATTATCAAATGGTGAGATGGAGCAGCCATGTACAAATAGAATACAGAAGGTAATCAATTCTGGAGAGAAAGACTCTTTCACTAGGTATGAAGTGTTCATTTTTTTTTTTGGCAGAGGATCAGTAGAGATGTCACCTGCATAATTCTCATATATTTTGAGAAGTCATTTACAGGCTTGGTGGTCAGCCGCGGTCCATCAAACGCAAAGAACATCTTCATAGATAGGACTTGAAAAACCTCTTGTGAAAGGAACAAAAAGCAGCATACAGAACACTGAAATTAGATGAAGTGTTGCTCTCCCTTAAAATAACACTGCAGCCAGCCAGCCCAGCATTGATAACTATGATTTGGAAGGGTTATTTTCTCCTGAAATTTTACATCCCCCCCCCTCCCCCCCCGAAAAATAACAGACTGAAGAGACTGCATTTTTTGGAAGTGCATACTGCTACGGACAACACTGACATGAATGTTTCAAGTTTCTTGACTTTCCTGTAGCTTCAAAATAGATTGACTTCTCCTTAACACTCCACTTGTAGTTAACTCTATTTAGACTTTAGTATTACCTTCAGAAGAAAGTTTAATAAAACAACTAAGTGTATTCCTGCGTGAACACTCGGTTGTGTGGTTTTGCCCCCAGTCATGCACTTGTTGATTCCAGTAGGAGCCTGGCACACGAACATATTCTCTTGATGACTGGCAACATGAGAAGAACAGAGGATTTTCTGTAGGTGCTAGCTGAGGCAGATCTTTCATTACCTCTGAATACTAGTGGCCTGATGGGGCATGCTTGTTTATGTTATTTTGTTTCAACCGGTTAAGATTGAAATCTTATTTTACCATTGTCACACTTTCTAAATCAATTTTGTTGACATCTAGGTACGTCCAGAAATGCTGGTTATAGTAAGTCAATGTTTTAGTTAACTTCATATGGCCCCCTATTTTACTACTTGTGCATTCTACCTACATTTTTTGTTTGTGAATAAAAGCATATTGTATGCAAATACAAAACACGTAAATTTTGACACTATGCAAAATGGTTGAGGACTGGGATAACAACGTGGTAAAGAGACTGATGGTTGTGGAAATTAGAGATAATTTTATCAATGCAGTCAGTGAAGGAGAAAATGACATCAGGAAATGTTGCCTTTGTCTGTCCCCAAATTAGACTGCTCCCTTTCAAAGTGCAAAGACTGTCTGGGAGCTGATAAAAGTTCTGCTTCCTCCTGTGAAGCTTATCAGTTCATGGAGTTATTCAGAAAAACATCTACTTTCAGTTCACCCGCTATTTAGAGTGATTTCTGTATGTAGCCAAGTCATCATACATGAAATTGTTGCACCTGGAATCACTAGCACCTCTTGCAGATTGGAGCCAGGCACTGTTTCAGTAGAGGAAGGTGCGCCATTATTTTATTAGTTCCCCGGCTCCTTTCTCAAACACTCAGGCTGTAGCCAGGGACCAGGCCTGCTGGTTTTATCATATGTACTTAAATATGTCATCAACCAACTGAACTCTGACCTCAGATCATTGCTTTTTTTCTGTGAGTTGTAAGATAATACAGTATGAAAAAGTTTAAGTGGTAAAACATGGAAGTTACAATACTGATCCTGGAGATAGCAGTCTGTTTCAGTTTAAGCACAAGTGGCTGTTGAGATGGTTTACATACATGAAGGTGGATAACGCAGAAGTGGGGGATTTTCCTAGTGTTGTTTCCCTGATACCAATCAGTTGCATATGGATACTTTTTCTCAAGTCACAATATAAATTATTGTCCTGTTCTTATTCTGTGTAAAACTGTCCAAATGGTTATTACAACTGGAAAAAAAATATTATAATATCACCAACAATATTATCTGATCTGCTAGTGTCCCACAAAATACAGTATTTGCCTGCAGAGCAATAAAAATAATAGAAATGAAACCTCAAAAGTTAAATGTAACAGTGCAGTAAGGAAATTAGCACTTCTTGTTCATTTATTACCATGCATTTCAGGGTACCTTAACCTGTTATTTTTAAATGCTGTGTTACAAAGTAGGTAACTGCACAGGCAGGAACATTAGGAACATTAACAGAGTGTTTCACAGAAGTCTGTGAGTATTGACACACAAACATACTGGAAGCCACGACATTTCTGATAATGTTTGGAATATGCATCCACAGAAGTTAGAAATTTCCACAACACATTTTAAATCAGATAGTATTTTTGTAAATTATTAGCAGCACAGCTCTTCTGAGGGCACACTTTCGACTGAGTGCGATAGGTTTTAACTGCACGGCTCCCATTAATGTTAATGTTAAATATTCACGCTGTAACTTATCCCACAGTGTGTAACACTACCCAGTGTTTTAAAGATAGGACCATATGTGCTGTGCTGAAATACCTAATAGGATCGAATTGAAAAGACCATAGAAACCTCACACTGGAAATGTTTTGTGAACTCATCTGAAACATGTTCATGATTTATTTAGTGGGCCAGTAATGCCTGTATATTTAGCCCTTTCTAACCAAGGGTTTCAACCCCAGTGAAGTGGGTATTTCTTCTTTTTTCGTTCTTCTACATGGGTAAACAGGCACAGAGGTCAACAGACTTACACAAGGTCATGGCATGAGTCACTGCCATGGCTAGGAATAGAATCCAGGAGACCTGATTGCCACTGCGCTCCTCCAAACACTGTCCTGTACTCCTAAATGAAAGCAGGGCTAATTTTATTTTTACAGAATACAAGGTGCCTGAAATCCATATAATGTTATAATTTCCTATGGAGGTATGCATTTATCTTTATGACCCTGAATCAGCATTACTCAGGAGCTAGTCTTCTGATGGAAGCCACACTCATTTTATAATGGTATGCTGGGAGCATCATCATAAAGGTTTTTACACATGCTGTGACACATTTTATCCATCAAAATCTAAAACAGTCAAGGTTTTGTAATTCTGTCCCAGAGATTACATTTTGAATCATTGGCTGTTCATAGTTACTGATTGTAATGGAAACATATTGAATATCATAATGGCATCATCAATCAAATATCATTGATTGGCGTTTCTAAAGCACCATTATGCTTGTGGATGCTCATTTGACCAATTTCATCCCTGTTTGGTGCAGACAGGAGGAGAGAGAACTTATGTGCCCTCCGTATTCGAAGAACAAATTTAATATCTGGAGGAGGGTAGGGCAAATATGAGTGTCCTTTGTACAATCAGCGAGCGTCAGGGGCCTGCCAAACAGCTCTATGTTCCTGTCAGTTGTGTATTCTAAGGAAAATTCAAGTAGAAGGGAGAGAAAACGGAAAATTAAGAATATATAGAGGGAGGCAACAATGGCAAGAAACTATCACTTGCATTTTGATGGGAAAAATATTGTGGGCTGTTTGCAACATGTTTGGTGTGTCCACATGCTGCCTAATTGCCAATATTGCTGTTAAAGAATATATTAAACAAGAGGATACAAAGGTGGCTTTTACAAAGGTAGCAATTTTGGCTTGAACTTGCATATTAGAAATCTTGTTCACTTCACATTTCTTTTACTTTAAATAACGTGCAACTTTTTTCCCCCATACAATTTAGTTTATCTTCTTCAGCAGGATAAAGCAGAGTCTAAAAGAGGCCTAAGAAAGGTGTAAAGGACCCTGAGCTCTGGGCTGACTTTTACACAGAGGAGAATGTTATCCCAAATCTTAAGATTTCTTTTTTTAATAAGTCTCAAAATTGTCCAAACTTTAATGAAAAGATGTTGTACACCTTTGGGAATGTGTTCATAAAAAAGTGTTAATTCTGAGTAGCTGTAAAGCCAAAGTGAATCTAATAAAAATTAAATAAATGAATTGTACCTTTAAACTTAACTGAGACAAGGAAAGAGAAAAAGACATAATTAACATATTTTCTAGTCCCAAGATGACTCCTTCTTAGAACACTGTGAATATCAGCACCCTTATACATTCTCACATGAACTTGAATTAGTGTTTATAGAATAGAATATTTTGTTATATATTTCTTTATATAAACAAAATAGAATATTTTATTAATATTTTATTTATTTAACGAAATATTCTGTTTTGTTTATATAAATAAACAAATGCCTCAAAATGTCCTTTTGCCATGCTCAGTGTACCTCGGAATGGACAGTATTGACTAACTGGAAACTCCAGTGGGATATGATCTTGCAAATTATTTTTCAGGCTTGGCCAGTTCTTCAAAGAGTGACACCCAAAGTGAAGCATAAAAGGGAGTGAGTTTTGGTCAGTCATCTTGGCTAGCCGAAAGCTTAATGCACCATAAAAGTCTTGGGAGGTTTCACGTGACCTGCATCACCAGGATATTTTGTTAAAGATGCAGTTCACCAGCGCTCTAGCAAAGTATTAAAAAAGTGGAAGTAAGTAGTAAAGTGGAAATGCTGATTTTCATGTGAGAAGCAAAATAAAGGTTCTGACTTCTGAATAAGAAGTTTCTGAGGATCTGAACCCCCTTACTTTCTGGTGAGGGGTGATGTAATTCTAATATCCCAGCCAGCTGCTCATTTAGACAAGGGGATTTCTGCATACATAAATTTCCTCTCCTGATGAGCTAGAGATGACTTATCGACTATGTGTTTTTGCTTTCAAAGCGGTTTGGTTTCAATTGTGGGCAAAGTGATTCCAGTGTGTAGTTTACGTATTTGTTTATAAAGCACTTAAGTGGTCACTGGGGTAGGGGAGTGGAGGAAAAGGCATTTTTTCAAGCAGCCAGATTCCAGCTGAAATGAGACCTTTGAATATCAGCTAATGTACCACAACGTGGGCTCAGAAAGAAGGTCGGTTTGGGATTCTGCTTTCACATGTTCCCTTTTCATGCTCAATACTGCAGGAGTTGGTGCCATGAAAATGGGGACAGTGTGTCCTGTAAAGGAGGGTGAAGATGAAGAAAAGCTGGTTTTACCAATACCACAGTTGCTGCAGTAATGGTCAACTTTCTCAGCTCTTGTTCCCCTCAAGACTGCCATGTAAACCAAAATGCAGCAACTATACACATGTATTCTCACCTAGTAATAAATTATTGCCTGCTGCCATTTTATGTAAATGGTTATTATGCGTATGAATATAGTAATGCAGCTGCATTGCCACACATTGAGAACCTCAGATAAAACTTTAAAGTTCATAAAATACACTTACAGGCTCCTTAATTGCTGCAGCAGGGAGTATTTCATTGCCCAAACATAGTGGAAGGATGATCGCTGTACATCCATTGTAGAATAAAGATTCTGCCATAAAGAATATCCATCTTTAAAGCTGTTTTTTTCTTGAAGTACGATTTTTTTTGAATACTTGGATGGTGTACGGGAGCCTTCAGCCACACAGATATGTATGTAAACTCTTCTCAGATAAATACTTTTATCATCTAAAGGAATAAAGTGCTTGAGGCAGAAGACAGGAATCACTGGGAAATACACTACTGTGATGAATATATTTGTCAACCGAGTGCCATAGTGATGAATTTCAGGGAAGATGAAAAGGTTTTTCATGACAGCAAGAAATTTGTAACTCAAAGAAGGGAAAATGAAGCAAACAGTTTGCATTTATCTTTGCATCTTAATAGACAACCTTATTCCTGTTTTCATGATGTTGTCTTCATTCTCATGCTAAAGGATTTCCGTTAGTATAAAATATTAAAAAGAAATAGAGTTGTACAGGTAAGGGTTAGTACTCTTGTCAGTCGCAGTAGTTAGAGAACCTAATATATGGTTATTTTAGTCTGAAGTTTTTCATTAGTACTGATTCTAGAGCTGCTTTGGACGTGACAGTTGACGTGCACAGAGAGAATGCATTAAAACACCTACAACTTTATTATTAATTACGATTTGATAACTTGCTCCCCCCACCCTCCCCTAGAACATATGCCATGACAAATGAAATCAGAAAGGCGTTTCAGGTCTTTGGTAGCTGAGTCTGCCACTTCAGCGCTGAAATCAGTGTTTGTTTTCTTTTAGTAGGTGCAAAAATTGAGCCCTGAACGTAAGCTGCAGGCGGTGTGTTTTCTGTTCAGGATCCGTACTGATGAACATGCTCTCTCTCCTTCCTTGCCACAGCCTTAGTTTCTTAACTGGTAGGGCATGCTGCATAGCCTGTATTTTAATTTTTTAAATAGCAATGTATGATACTTTCCTTGGAAAAGTGGAGAGAGTAACCTCCAGATCAGGCAGCACTGGAATCAATGTAATTAAAGCTCTTTTACTGAAGACATTAACACCAAATATTCCCTAACGTACTGACTGTAGAGTTCTACATTGCCATGAGGTGAATTTGCTAAATTTAAATTTATATACACAGAAATAGCATAATTAAATTGAAATACTGGAAAAGTTCCATGTAACATATTTGGCAACGGTTCCGTACAGGCTACTGGTCTGTGCAATACAGTGTTGATTTAGGGAAAGTCTTTGCGTTTGCACACATGCCCATTAGTAAGTGAAGCAGAACATGAACATGTATTGAAAATGCTGCACACAGAATGGATTTTTGTTTCTAAACCACAGGTTTTGCAATTATATGAAATATTCTAAAATTAATTTATTAGGTTTTCAAGAATTATGTCGTGCAATCATACTGTGGAATTTAAAACACCTTGTAGTGTTGAACATCCTCCAAAATACGAATCTTGGAAGAGAATCACCATTAGACCTGCCATAGATACAATGCTAAGTCGTATCCTCCTTGCATTTGAAATATGGCTCAGACACCCCCACCCACACATTACTACATGTTGTACCCATATAAATATATATATTTCCTTATTGCTGTGATTTAGAGTAGGCATTTGGTTATATTTGGAAGGTTTCATTTTATTGCTATTATTTGCATTAGTGCTATAGCTAAGATTTCCCACCATGAGTTTCTTTTGCAACTTTCTATAAGTATCAGAGCGACTCATTTCCAGCTGAAGAGAATCTGTTTCAGTAGTAACCACCATGCGAGCACAGAACAAAAAGGCAGTTTCTCTCCCAGAGATCATACCCTGCAAGCCTAAGGCAAGCAGCAGCGGTGCAGGACATGGAGACGAGGTGGCAGTGGCAGCTGGTGTCAGCTAACGGATAACCTGACCGGCGTTGGGTGCTCATGGGCATGATGATGGGTCAGGGTTGTGGTTGGATTAGCTTTCGGTGGTCTCCTCGCCACGGGCAGGGCTGCGCGACTGCCAATGCCTGCAGCAAAGGGGCAGGAGTGCCTGAATGGTGGCAGATGAGGCTTATGGGGGTCCCTCCTGCTGGGGGTTTGTACAGAGGAGGTTACGGCTACCACACTGCCCAGCTGAACGTCAGAGCTGCTGACCTGCTCAGGGTGATTTCAAAGGTCTGAAACATTCATGACAGCGATAAACCAGTGAGGTCGGGGTAAGTGAACCTGACCATGCTTTTAACACCTCGAGAAAATAAATATGTCCATCAGAGCATCACAGGGCATAAAGAGCCCTGAACCCACAGCTCCATGGCAGCTATTTGGCAGAGGAAAGCAAGCCGGTTTGCTGCATGGTACCTCAGCCCCTGGTGCACCTTCCCCAGCTGCCCAGAACAGCCAGATGATCACCTTGCACTGCAGCTGATTGGAAAACTGACTGGCTGTACTGCGTGATCGCATCTGGTGTTAGAGATTACCAACAACTTCATTTGCAGAGACCAGCTAGAATTGTGCCTCACCTTGTGCCAAACAAATTGAAATAAAATGTAGCTCAAAAGTCCTTTTACTGGCTAATACCTTTGCTCCTCCCCCACAGAAAAACCCAACGCAAACCCCTTCACCTGACATCTGGTACAGACATTTACATCTTTGGGGCTGAGGACACTGTACCACCGCCCTCTCAGCATGGAAACCCAGCGATGCCCTCTGCGCTGACATGGCCAGATCCTGTGTAAAAGGGACTCTAGCTGCTTAGCCGTTTGTTAACAGGTACATATAATTACTCACAAGGCAAAGCAGAAGTACTGCACAAGGCAAAGTGATTTTGGCTGGAAATCAAGTATTCATCCACCTGAAATCAGTGTTTGTTTTCTTTTAGTAGGCTTTTGAGCAGGCTCACTTGAGGCTGAACCGTGTGAGGACACACAGGAGAGGAGGGGAGGGAAGAAGAAAGTTGGCACTTCAGTTACGGTAGTAAAAAGCTGCATATCTCAATGCAGGATATAGATCTGCCTGTATATATTGGCAGGTCTGTGTGTGCTGAGCTGCAGATTTTCCCCTATGCAATCATTCTTGTGATTTCTCTTGGACCATCAGCTATGTGGAGCTGGAACCATCTCCCGATAGCCAATTTTCCAACTCTGTCAGGATGCTTCAGCGGCATAATAAATAATACATACGGGCATACTCTGATCAACCATAAAGCCAGGAGGAGATATACATAATCAGAAACTTTTACTAGTTCACAGAAGGTTTTGATCTTCAGAGGGTTTGCGAAATTAAATCACCACTGCGGGGGGAAGCAATATATCCCAAGGATGACCGACTTGGCAGGCTCCAGAGCAGGACGTGACCCAAACCAGTGTGTGTGGCACACCAGCAGACCGGCAGCCTGGGAGTTCACCCTCCGGCACTGAGTGCCTGCAGGTCCCTGCAGCCTGAGGACTGTGCTGCTTGCCCAGGGCTGGCAGCAAGGAATCGTGGCCAGCCCCAGGCAGCCTGGAATGTGTTTATCTTCCAGCTTCATTTTTCTGATACACAAGTGTCAGATGTGCTAGGTAGATATGCTAGGTAGATGAACAGTCACCAAGATAAGACTGAGTATATTTTCTGAACACCATGAAAATCTCAGTTTATGGTTGTATCAAAGAAAGAATCTCGTCCCTGTGTTTGAAAAGCCTAAGAATGTGTACATTCAATATCTCATGTATCCTAAAGTCTAAGACTGCAGCAAGGAAATAAAAAGAATACCACATTTCTTATTTTTAAAGACTTCATGACTTTGGCAGGCTTGACTCAGTATTTCTGAATGCTTGGTGTTGGTGCTACCCTCATTTCGATTCTCACACAGCCCCTTTATCCAGCTGTACCAAGCCAGCACCGTGCTCTTTCACGTTGAGAAATGACAGGGTGGGAGAAGCGAGTTACCAGCTCTCCCCTCACTCTTTCCCATTCCTCGGCAGAGGATTGTCACGGTGAGGTTGCAGTTTCACAGGAGCTGGCGTTAGGAGCCCCCCACTGCTGCCACCCCTCACTGTTGCAGATGTGAGCATCCCCAGATGCACCACCAAGGACCCGCTTCTGCTACCTGGTCAGCCAGGCTGAAAAATACCTTTTTTCTTTCTGCTTGTATTTTTTTCTTTTTTTTTTCTTTTTTTTTTTTTCTCTGAGTGATCTTTAACTCAGACCTGTCCACTGAGCCAGCTCATATTGTGCAGCCACAGAAATAATTGTACCAGCAATGGTCAAGGAGAGCACGGGGCTGGGAGAGAGGGATGGGAGCCGTGGGACTGCTTCTGCTGGCTGCTGCCAAAAAGCATGTGCATGAAAGCACATCCCATTAGCAAGGCTGGGACGTCTTGGGGTGGTCACTGCTTGAACTAGAGCCCTTCGGTCCTTGTTAAATTTGTTTTTTTATGAGTATGGTAGACAGTGACTTTGCGATTTTTCTTCCTACTGAAACAATGTAAAGAAGCTGTGAGATAGCTGGTGATTGTGTCAAAACAAACACTTTTGTGCAGGACACAATACATTTCCTTTGAAACATACAGGGAAGTGATATTAATTACCTCACCAATTCCATATGTATCTGGTTCCTTATTTTTGATCTGGAGCTATGCTGCTTCTTTCGTCTCATTGATTCAAAACATCAGGCTTAAGAAAACTCTGGAAAGCAAACAAGGAAATCCTCGCTATCCCTTTTGTAATGTAAACTTAGATTTTCTTTCCTTTCTTCTAAAAAAGTAAAGAAGAAAAAAGGAATTTAAATACCTTTTCTTCTATCAGTTTAATTTAGAAATAATAAAAGTATTCTATTTGCATACACACTGACATATTTAGTGCTGTTTTTAAATACCCTTATTAGTCTAATCATCCTCCCAAAAATATATTTGCATTTAACAGTGTTTTACAGTACCCCATAGCTTACTCTCTGTTATATATCAAAAGAAATATGAGCCACTTTCTTTGCTGTCTCCCACAGCAGTCTACTAAAGAAAATGTGTAAACCAATTTTCTCCTCCAGTATGTGTCCCAAAGACAGTTTAAGGGATCCTGTGGTCTTTTCTGAGATTCTATTTTATGTTTACACTCAGTGTTCTAGTACCCTTTGATTTTAAAAAAGAAGGAAAAAAAAAGCCCTTAATTTGAAAACATGGAATATATTCAAATCATTTCATTGCATGGTCATGGTATGGGAAGGGATAAATTAACTTGGGGATGGCAAGGGACAAAGGACCAGCTGAAAAACTACTAGCTCTCCATTACCATTACATCTCTTAATTTGTAGCACGTGACAAATCTGGGTATAATACTGTAGCTGCTAAGCCCCATGACTTGAGGATAGATCCCTATAATTCTGGGTGAATGAATGGCAGGGACCTGGTGTTGGTGACCTTTCTCCAGAAAGAAGTCACAGCTGCCCTCCAGAACATGCACCTGGGTTTCTACCTGTGGACACAAAAGCCAGTGCTGGATTAGCTTTTGTCCTTATAAATTGTCAGTAGGTAGTCATTGTCCCCCCCTTGGACAGGGGAACTTGGCAGCTGTCAGGTCTCACAGGGTACACAGCTGCAGGTACACATACTCTAATGCTAGCAAAAATGCCATTTTTCATAGTTTCACTATTCCTTATTGCATAATATGCAAACATTTAGATGATGTTAAATCGGCATAGCTCATGTATGAGTGTATATAATGTGCCTATATATATATATATATATAAAATTTGTTACATTTATCTAAAAACTGAAATGACTCCTAAAAAGAAAAAAAGTACAAGTCGGGTTCTGCCACCCTCTTCAGCATCCTTGCATTACCCTTCCAGTGCAAAATTATCCTAAAGCAGTACACCCACTTCTTGGTGCATCCAGGGTAAAAAAGAAAAAGAAGTGTGGAGTCCTGAGGGGTTTATGTTGCAGAGCAGAGGTTGGCTGGAGTATGGGGGTAGTTGGGACGTCCAGCAATCTTGAAACTCCAGCATTTTTCAAGTACAGGTTAGGGCTCTCAGAAGCTGTTGCCATTGTCAGAAACTATTTGGCTGTTCTAGTCTATATCCCCAGAGTTGGGGACAACCGAGTGCCTGACTTGGTACCCTGCTTGCTGGTTTTGCCCTGCTGGCTGCTCAGCTGCATTTGGGCATTTGCTTCAAAAAGGAAAGCAAAAAAACTTAAGAAAGCTGCTGCTAACAGATCCATGTAGTTCAATATTGTTAGAGTGTTACTATGCCTTATTTCTAAGATCACATAGTAAGCGACTACATTTTGTGTGCAAGTAACAGAAAACGCTGAAGTTCGGTTTCTAGGGAAAGAACAAACCTATTTAATGATCAAGGGAAGCTATAACAGAGCACTGATCAGGATAAATCTAAAAGAACAGTGTAAATCCATTAAGCCAGTAATTGTCTATGTGTGATAACCTTATTTTAGATACTACACTTTTCTTGTAGTAATACTAACACAGCACTGTAAAATTTAGGGCTTCTTTTCATGTCTGCTCCATCCCAGTGGGATCTCCGCCTGAAACACTGCTCTAAGGGATACAGCACATAATCGGTCTCTTTGAAACAGCTTCAGTAATGCTGAATCCATATAAGTGTGGATGCCAATTATGCTAATGAAACTGCAACAGGACCATGTTTCTAGCCATCTTCTAACAGTGCTGTAAAACTATTGTCACACTCAGCAACTAAATTTGTGTAGCATACGACCACATAGAGTACTGAAACTTAGTGTACGTTGGGGGTGATGCCAAATGTTCCCAAAACCTAAGCCTGCTAGAAAGACCAAGAAAGCAACAGGTAACTGTAGAAAATCTGGAAATTTTTTTCCTATATTCACCTTTCCACTTTTCCTACATTCACATCACCAGAAGATGCAAGGCTAATGCAAACAATGTCTACACCACTCTCCTTCCTTGCTCCTTGTTTTTCCCTCCAAGGCAATGCTCCGTCCTGAGGAGAAGGCACTGGGTAACCATAGCGGGCTAGCAAAAGTTCAAGATGCCCCTGAGAAAAACAAAGGCGCATCTTTAACATCTTTTCTCCTTTTCCTCTTTTGGACTGATAAGACCTCTTTCAGAAATATGGCATTCATGCCTTGGCTAGGCAGTGCTTTAGGACCAGTCACATGTGGTTTCTCTTTTCCAATCTTGCATCATCTCACACAGCGGTTCCTATGGCAAGGATAACTCTCCTTCCCAGGCAAAAAGTGAGGGGTTCAAAGGCTACATATTGAAATACCTACATATCCCCCCTGCCCTTAAAACACCCTTTGACTAGAACCTGCAGTACTTTCTGCAGGCATAGCTCCAAAATAAATGCCTGAATCAGGAGGCTGAGGAACTTAATGTAAAGACTTAAATTTCAACAGAGTAGTAGCATATGGTCTCAGCACATCACTTCAGGCTGTGATTTCAATTCTGATTTGCATATTAGATGGACAGTGCACATTTTTGCATAAATGACATGCACATCTGTGCATGCTTAGAGTTTAGAGTTTCTCCGTCAACCCTATAGAAATGTCTTTACAGCCTGGAAATGCTATAATAATCTCTGCAATACACCATGGGCCAAGGTACAAATCAGTTTATGTGAACAACGCTATTAAGGTGACTATAAAATCCTGCTGAGGACTCTTTTAGGGTGCGGTGGGAGTGACTAATATAGATCATGAGAAGACACAGACAGGAATATGGATTCATCAGGAATAAAAGCTTTCACACATGATTAGTCAGGAAAAGAGAAAATGGCAGTGCAAGAATGACCAGTCTTTACATTATAGGGCTATTATTTCTTGCATGGGTAGAAAGTCCTTCCTCACTATTTGTTTTCCACATTAAATCCTATCAGCATCACTACGGTTCCAGGACTGCAGTGTTTCAGCAGCCCTTCGTCCGTTCTTCATGCACACTTAGTACAGATACTACAGTCTCACGGAAGCAGCTTTGAAATCACCATTGCTGCAAATGCATCTGCCTTCAATTCTGTCAACACTTTGTAGACCATGACAACCGCAGTCCAGAATCATCTTGTAAAGTCAGTGAAAACATACAAATGTTAACCTTTTGTTTAGTTTATAAAACAATAATGTCTTGCCATGTTTTCCCATTCTTTCAGCTTTGAAGGGACATCTCGCTAACCACGCTGATTCCATGATGGGCAAGGGATGCTTGGATTTTCCATTGCAGTGAAAGGCTAGCAGCCTTTTAGGGATAGACTTCGTTCTCTGTCATGCCTGCAAATCCATGCTAATTTTCCTCCCTTACTTCACAGGCCGTTGGCTGAAGAGCAAAGGCAGCCTACAGTGGGGGGGATCCTTGAGCTCACGGTGCCCGAGTCACCCGCTCTGTCCCCACTCCACAGACTGCAGAGCTGTTCATGAAGCAATTCCTAAACCCTTGCCATTTACAGCCTGTCATTTGAAAATGTATCTTCGCAAGTTTCAAAATGAGGTAGAAATGCTAATCTTGTCAGGTGTCCTGACATTTACTTTGTCTTTTCTTGAGTCAGAGCCCAGAGATGTGCTATGATATTTGATCATTAGGCTGCTCAGATGCCCCAAATACAAAGTAATTTCCAAAATTCCAGGCACTGACATTACAACATAGTGCTGACAATGTTCAGAAAACTAATATTTATTTCTCTCCAAAAAAACACCCATTTTGAAAATATTAAAGGTACTTATTATTTGCTTAACTGGTTCTATATTATTATTTCTCTCTTATATACAGCTCTATTTTCACTTAATTGTGTTTGCCATCTGCTCAATACTCTAAAAAAGGATTTGCTTAGAAAAAAGAGCTGCCTTCTCTACCACAGGTAGCATTGCCTTTGACTCCAGAGCCAAGGGGCAAACAGCCATCAGTACCCAAGGGAGTGCTCAGAAGGAAACGTCTTCATTGGAAGAAAAGGAGCAAGGAACAACATCCCATCTTAGCAAAGCAGACCCTTCCCTCTGCATTCCACTGTAGGCTTCAGCTTCCCATCTTCAGCCCTGAACTGGCACTAGATGTTGTATGAGAGGTTGCTTGTGCAACCTGGGCTTGAGGAGTTTGCTATACTCCAAACAGCCAAGAAGTGTTACATTGCTCGTGTGTTTCTGAGGATCATGCTCTTTCTATGTATGATCTGAACTGCTCATTGGAAATGTTGAGATACACATACTGGATAAAATGCCCTCAGAAAAACCTCATACATCCTACCTGGAGTTGCAAAGGTACGTACAAAGAATGCAGAAATACACAGGTGGGAGGAGGGAACAAAAGTATGTGGAAAACTCAACAATTTTATGGAATTTGCCCATACCTTAAGATATTTGAAGCTTGAGTATCGATTTCATCATTCCTTGCTTGCTACTCGCTGCTGCCACCACGTGTTACCACAATTTTTTTCTGAAATAATGATGTCCCTTGAAATAGAAACGTGTATACTGCTGTGGGCGAGAAGGCCCTGAAAATTGGTAAGACACTACTCAAGAGGAAAGATGTGATACGGGCAAGCCATTCCTTGGGAGACTGGGCATTGCTGGAAACAGTGTAACAAACTTCAGAAGAGCCCCATATAAGCAAAAGCATCGAATTCTGAATCGAGGATTCATGGTATTTGATACCAGTGGAGTTTGTGGCTGTGTGTTAGGAAATGCCAGGCTACTGCAAGCACAGACGCTGACAGTCTCTCTCTCTCTCCCTCGCCTTCCTCTTGCACTTGGATCTTTTGTCATGCTTTTCGGGAATGACAAATGCATTAATAATGAACAAATGTGGACTGCACTCAGGAAAGCAGTTTCTTCCTAATTCCCATGATCTGGTAGTGTGCCTGTTCCCTAAGGAAGGAAAGCCAGTCTTCCAGTTTGGGCTTATTAAGAGTAATTGTGGATATTTTTACTGTCAGTACAAATGACTAATTAAAAGATTTTTAACATTTGCTGTGTCTCCATGATACAAAATATGGGTAAGTTTTACCTATGTCATTACACACTGTATTAAAAACAAATAGGCTCAGACCTAGTAGAACAGCAAATTCGTACAATCTAAATTTCCCTCAGTGCAGCTTGATTCTCTGCTAAATTTATTTCATTATAAATTACTCTTAAAGGATGACATTTAAGTGACAATCTGTTGATAGCTAATCACAAGCTTACCGCATGTCATTGCAATGGAATATCTCAATATGAGAGTTAAGGTTCGTGTAACATTTTGCTGGTTTACGGTCCTGTTGAGTGAAACAGGGAGCATATGCACAGCTTAGCTGTTCTCTCTTCCCTCTGTCTTGCAGGGTCTGAAATCACATGCCTAGGTATAAATGCAGTGCTACCAGTTCTCACGTTGGTTAATGTGCTAGCAGCACATACTCCTGGGCCAAGGAATGAGTTCAGAATATCAGCTTTCATTTAAAACACAAAAGCAAGTTTAGTTTCCAGCTTTTGTGACTGATAGAGAATGGATGGATAATTCCAGTTCCAAACCAAGAGTGATGCTGAAGATGTGTATTAAATCATGTGATGTTTTAGCCACTCAGATTTTCTGAGAGACTGCTTATGCATGTGACACTGGTGAAAGTTTGTCTACAGTCAGTGGTCCTCTACGTACACATGCTTGCAGCTGAACCTGTGCTTATATACCTTGCTGGATCAGCGTGCTGGGAAACAATAGAGAGATAATGCTTGGTCAGGACTTGGTGAAGTGGAGAGGAAACGGGAAAGACACAGATACGAGAGTCTGATCTTGCTTTGCATAAAATGTAGCCTGTTTAGGAACTAATCCTGCTTCTGCCCAGATTTTTAATTCCGGTGCCTATAAGGAAGTTTTGAGAAAACAGAAGCAGGTTCTTCACAGTGGTGCATTGCAAAGGCACATGAGAAAAAAGCTGTAGCTTGAAAGAGGAGATGCTCTGACTGGATATGAGAAAACATCATGAGAGCAGTCAAGCATGGGAAGATGCTGCCCAGAGAGGTTGTGCAGTCTGTGTCCTTGGAGGTTTTCAAGACCTGACTGGATAAAGCCCTGAGCACTCTGGTCTGCTCTCATAGTTGACCCTGCTTTGTGAGAAGTTGGACAGGAGCCCTCCTGAGGTCCCTTTCCCACTTGGGTTACTGCATGACGCTGTAATACTATGGGCTTAAATGACAGCAAGAGCAGTCTTCAGCAGTGTTGAAAGGTAACCATCAAGCACTAACATTAAAGCCTATATTTTAATAAACAGGACAGATTGAAGTAGTTATTCTGTGTTTTCAAGGGTCAGTTTTCAAAGAAACATTAAAAATGTGGGACTTGCATTTTTTTCTGTGGGGCAGGAACACCTTTATTGATGGGAGGAGAGAATGGAAGGAAACTGACTTGATTCGGTGTCAGTGTAATGCTAGGGTAGGCATCAGCTCTGTCATCACCCTGTGTCCTACTCAGGTGTTTTCAAAAATACAGAAAGTATAAGGTCACTTCTGTAATAGGACCTAGGTCCCTCAGATGGAATGAAGTTCATTATTTTGAGCCCCAGTGCTTTCCACTGCCAACCCTCCTTGACATGGCATACTCTTCATACGTGCCCCAGTTTGGGGCTTGATGGCAGACACCTAATGGGCTGTCTCAGGCTGTCTCCAGTATTATGTAATTAACATCTCATTTTCCTCCGTTCTTTCTTCCATTTCCAGCACATCATCATGAAGTGCTTCGTTATAACATACTTCCCTATTGCTTAGTGCCCAGCTACTAGCCCTTAGTGAAGCAAGAAGAGAAGTGAATGCAAACACCAGGAGTGTCCTGTCATTAAAAAAATGAGATTGTATTTGATTTCACTTTCTATAACAGTTGACAGTAAACCACTACTTCCAACTGATGGAGTCATGATATTTTCTACTTGAGGGACAAGGTGGAGGAGAATTAGGTCTTCATTTTTGTGCTATTGTCTCTGACCCTTGGTTAAGGTTGTGTGTCATTACCATGATGCTATGATGACATATTTTTTTGTGTCTGGCAGAGGAAAATGCTTGTGGCTCCACTAATTTATTTCAAAACTGACATGGGTGTCCTGAGTGCTCTATAATCTTGATACAACCAGTGTTGCCTTGTTGGAGCTGTCACTACAGCATTTGATGGAAAACAGAAAGGAAAAAAAAAGTGTGTATTTTGGAGGATGTGAAGAGATTCAAATCAGTTTAGAAGGATAAATAAAGGCAATGTTTCTTTAACAGGGTAATCTGTATGAGACTTTCCTACCAAGTACAAAAGGATCTACATCAGCTACCTCTAGGGCAAGTCTGAAAAATATTGCAAATGATTTAGGCAGTCATTAAATATGACCTTTGTTCTTGGCAGCAGCACAAGGAAAGCAAGAAATAATTAAGCAAGCGACTGTTGAAAGCACCACTGACCGATTTCAACACTGAGTTTGTTTTCTGCTGTGAGATATTTTTGCCTCTTGTTTCGTTTTCCCATGTTGAAAGTAAGACACAAATGTCATTTTAGCGTCTACAAATCTAGTTATGGTAATTAGCGTTATACATTTAGAATTGGCATCAATTCTTTTGATACATACTGCAGCATCCAGCATTACTGTTTATATTTTTATGTTTCTAGGTTATGAATTTTTTAGTAATTCTCTGGAATCTGCCAAGTATGGTACAGTCTATTGCTGAGGTCTGGAAAAAAAAGGCAGCACTGGGCCAAACACTCCTTCAAGGTATAAGAAGTGAATAAGGAAAGTCTTTCAGTGCTTTGCCCCTTCATCTCACTGAGCAGAACCAGAACAGTCTAACTGCTCAAAGAATAGCCTTGGACATCTGCTCTGACTACTGACGGGTGCTAAAAAGGCTTTCCAAAATGCCAAAGTATTTAGCTACCAAACTTCTCTTGATTGTCATGAAATTAGGCAGCTCAGCATTTGGAAAATCCCACTAGGGTCCAGATTCTTTAAGATATTTAAGCAGTTGTACAAAGATTTAGATTCTTTTACCATAAGAACCCAAACGCATCTTATGTTTAGACATCTACTGAAAAAAATTGGCCCTTTTTCTCTTACCCTAAACACTTGTAGTGAGATGCAATACAGAAAAATACACATGGGAACCTCTTTAAAGCAAGTATATTACAGGCTAGTTTACTTTGAATATCTGTTTTCTCATCTCAATTTTTATGAATGAGAGAGAATTGATATTGTAAGAATTATAAATTTGAATAGGCTTTGAATCTTCAGATCTATTACAACAGACCCTCACTGGGATATTGCACTCAGAAGATGATAAAAGAAGACAGAAAACAAAAATTTGCAGGCATTAGAAATTGCAGGAATTCAAGTATTGAAGTAACAACAAATTCTTTCTATGTAAATAGTAAAAACTGGATAGACAGTTCTACTAGAAAGTCAACCAAAAATAGAAGTTTGTTGTGTACAATCACTTCTATTCCATTGTTTACCTGTCCCAATTACATTCTAATAATTGCAATCAAACTAATTAACATGCACTGTTTCCTATTGAAATAGATCACAAGTCGAATAAAAATCAACGATGTCATAAAGCTGTGAAAAGTCAAATGTTACTCTTGAGTGCTGCGAGCACAGGCTGAGAAGAGCATGGATCTGGTGGAGAAAGCCAGATTAAGAGCAACCAATAATGCTATGTTATCAGACACTGTGTTTTATAAGCACAGGTTAAAAGAATTGGAGTTATCTTGTCAAGTAAGAACAACTACAGTGGGATGTGATACTTCTTGAAATACGTAAATGGTTGGAAAAGTGGAATGAACTACTATTTATTGGAATATCCCCTGTGGAGAGGATGCGACCTAAAGGGCTTCAAATCTGCAAGGAAGATTTAGGTTAGATAATAGGAGATAAAATATTGAACCATAAGGGCTAGTTGAAGACGGGACTAGAAGGCCTGGAGGAGCTGTGCACTTGCCACCAGAGAGTGGCCTTCATAATGTCTGCCAAATGTGGGAAAGGTCTGGCTGGCTCTGCCACAAGGCAAAAGGATGGACTAGATGAGCTCTTGGACTTCCTTCTAGCCCTCATTGCTGTGATTCTGAGATTCATCATGCTGGAAAGCCTTTCTGTAATTATGTCAATCAGCAACATGAGTTCCCATATCAAAGCCATTTTATTCATGGGATACATGAGCATATGTGGATAGAAGTTATCTGAGGAGTTGAACATTGCATTCATCATTTCATTATCATTTGTTTCTGAGTTATAACACAGTGCTGTGGTCTAACTTAAGAAATTTGTGAGTTATCAAGGGCTCTCTTAGTAGAAAACATCTGTTTTATTTCAATGTTTTGAAGGTTGAAGGCTAGATGCTCAGCAGTAGCTTAATTTCTGTGACCTAAAGGGTCACAGAGAGGTTAGGTTATGCCAAAAAAAAATTAGGGTTTATTATTTTTTCTTAAGATAACATTAAGAGAACCATTTTTATAAATCTTTAAATAATGAATCAACTTTCCTCTATTATTTCGCAATGTGTACCCCATAAATAACATGCCATTATGCTAGTCACATCATAAAATTAAACTGATTAGAAACAAGTTAAATAACTGATATAGTTTAATAGTCCATGTAAGTAACATACAAACGGTAAGCAAATAACTTTAATAGTAATAAATAGGTCTAACACTGACATTGTGTCATAACGAAGCTATTTTTTAGAAACACAGATGATGATTTACTTCAAAAAAACAGTTTAACCCTGACAGTAAATACAACTTTCAAGCCAGCCAGAGGAGATAAGAGCTTCCAAAATAGCTATGTTGTTTTGGCAAATGGTGCCTTATGTGCAAGGGAATATTTCCTCAGCATCAAAGCATGAATGTAAACCAGTGGCATCCGAAAGGCAATGCCTACATGGGCACATACTGATGTGGGGCTTTCTTTTGTCTTTCAGCTATAGGAAGGCAAGGACCTGAGATGAAATCTAGTCCTAGGAAGAGCTGCTCTACATGTTGCTAATATTCCCCTAGGCTCCAAGACTAAGGTACTTCACCTGAACTCTCATCTTTGTGTATTGTCACACTTGTGTATTGTGCCACTCTTACAGGAGTTCAGTTTCCTATGCTTCCACCTTCCTGAATATATAACAGTTTAAATAAGAAAACTGCTGTGTGCATTTCCATATAATCAAAAATAAAGATTTCTCATCTTCCTTCCTATGGAGCACTTTAAATGCCACATCCTGGCCTGGCATTTATTGACAGAGACAAAAGCTACTGACATAGTTTATCAGCCTCCCCCCTGCTCCCAGGAGAGGCTGAGGATGCAATACAGCCACCTGAGAAGTCCCCTGCTGTTACTGTAGAGAATAAGCATGTAAGGTGCTCAAACACCCATGCAGAAAGAGCCCTTCTCAATGTTCCCAAAAAATTCCCAGCCCCATACCCATACCCCATGTCTGAGGGTACCTTTCTGGGTTGTCCTTCCCAAAAGGTCTGGCCCGCCACTTCCATTCTGTCCCTTGGTGTGAACTGTGTTTGGATACTGTCTGCCCCTCCCTGCTCCTACCTACCCAGGGGGCTGGAGTCATTATATCCTGTCTTTCTGCATTTTTTTGATTCTGTGCCTCATCAGCACTCTTTTCTGCAAGTGGTTGGTACTTGCAGATTGTTTTTCCCTCAGCATGTTGAAAGAGCTGCTAGCCTTGTGGAAGACATCGGCTCGGAACATAAGAACATCTGATAAAATGCACTATGAAGTCCATTAAACTCCCATCGTGGTTTGCCCTCTGTCATTAATAAGGTTGTTACTGCATCTCACATTTATCATCACATCCTTGTCTTGAAAGACCTGTCTGGAAGCATTTAATATTTTTACAGCTCATCTCTGAGATTTTTTTTACCTTATTCACCAGCTATTCAATACTGTTATGCATTGTAGCACAAGAAAAAGGTCCCCATCACAGTTTCCCAAAGGATGAGCATAAGAATCAGTTAGATGTCAAAGTGCATTCACTTATAGCTGTTTAAGGGAGCAAGCAGGGTTTATTCTGTTACTAATCAGCATTTTCTGATTCTTGGGTTAATGACAAGTCCATCAGATCCTATTGCTCACCAGCAGTTACAATCAGAAACAAAATCTAGATGAGGGGCCATTTCTCTTATTCTATAGTGTGTAAGGTTAATGTCCTGTACTTTGAAATAACTCTCATTTCATTTCTATGGGGCTTTAATATCTTTGCCTCAATATAAAATGTATTATATTCACTGGATGCATTAGTAATTATATTCTTGTAGCTTAAAGCAGAATCATCCACTTTTCAGAAAAAAACCACCAAATCAAAGCTATGATAATGAATAAGGAAGGATAATTCAAGCTACGCTTTTTGTTTCTTACTACCCTGGCATTCGTCCTTCTACTCTTTTCTGCTCAGCTTAAGTGATTTGACTTCCTAAGCCAATTCTTTAGCTAAACTAGTGCACTAATTTTAGGTTTATCATATGGCCTACAAGCCATTTTCTTTGTGTGATTCTGCAGTGTGGTTTCCATACAGTCACTACTGTGTTGGGGGTCAGAAGAAGAAAGAACATTTAGACTCTTTTTCTAATTCAGTCCTGTGTATATTTGCAAAGAATTTAGTTCCAAGAATGCTCTAAATAATAAAATGTGTGGCCTCACAACATGCTGCAAAGTGCTCATTATTTGGTATCCTAATACACTCTGACTGCTTTTGCAAACAGATGCTCCAAATACTGTTCTTAATTAAATATCAAGGGTTGGATTCAAATCTTGGTCCATGCCAGCAGAAGATAGCACAAATCTTGGCACCAGGCCCTGGTCCAACAAAAGGATGGTTGTGAATGCCTGAAACACTTGCAGGCTCCCCTGTCTTGTGGGCAGACTTGCCAGACATCAGGATATGATGCAAATAGTCTGGATTTTGGGGTGTTTCTCAGGTGTCAGGGTGGTAGTGCAGTCCAGATGGCTGCTTGACAGCAGGACTTGTGTACGCTTTGGATATGTTGTTCTTCAGGCAGGCTGGAGAGAGCTGCTTAGTCATATCATCAGCAGCCACCACTACAAACCCTTGGAAACTTTTAGTGAAGATACAGGAGGAAAAAAAGGAGTTGAAGTCGCTGAAGGAAGAACTATGAACTGAGCTTAACAATGCCTTTCTGTTCCTTATCACCTTGTGGGATTTTTTCCTGTTCAATAATGGATGTGCAATAGTTTTAAGATAGTAATGGAGATGGTAAAAGAATTATTTTGGGGGTGGGGAGTGGCTCTTAATACTCGGATTTTTGGTGTTCAGTCTGGGCAAGGAAAGGAGATAAAATACTTGGAAGAGCGGCAAAGAAAAGGAAAACACAGGTAGCAAAAGAATCTTTTCTTTAAGCTGACAACTTCTGAACCATGTTGACATTGCACAGTGCAACCTTTCTTGAGAAGACCAAGCAGCTTTGGAGAGCATCATGACTGTACAGACTTACTGATCTGGTACCAGAGATTTTAAAGATTTTCAAAGATTCAGCATTTCAGATTTTCAAAGATTTAGCATTTACTTGCATCGTCAGGGCTGAAGAAAGGCAAGGACATAAGACAGTCAGATCAGCCATTGCATAATATATACTAACCCAGCTGAAGCAATGATATTTTTTTTAGATCGTTTCTTCTCATGGGTTCACATCTCTGTTGGAAAAAGATTTAATCTTGGACAGCAAGGCTAAACTCTTTTAGCAAGAGACACATGTAAAATGAGGAGGATAAAAAAAGGAGCAGGAATCAAAAATGAAAATGGAGGAAGAGGCAGAAATATGATTTTGCCACCTCAGTTGCTTCTTGGTTCCCTTCTGTAGCTCACTGGTCCAGTTATTTCTTTGGCTTAACTGGATACCCTGGGCTCAAAGTCATGGGTAGCCTGGGGCTGAGGAGCTAATAGAGCTAGAAAACTTTCCAGGCTGCCTGTTCTCCCAGCCTCTGTGTCAGACTGTTAACCTCCCCAAAGGTCCATTACCTACTTTCCAACACGCAAATCTTAGTGAATTGATAGATATCCAATGCTTTTTTTTTTTTTTTAATTTAAAAGCCTGTCCTTTGTGTAGTGTGAAGTAGGGTTTTATTTATTTTTAACTTTGCTGTCTTTTATGCCCAACTTCGTAGAGCAAACTGATTCAAAGTTTTGTTTGCTTTATAGGTCTATATACCCTCACCTAAAACTGAGACACCTCAGTCTACCAGCTGCCTTTCCTCAGCCTGTATAGACACAATTTCTACAGCAGATAGACCTGGGTGGTGCCTCTTCTCCCTTCGCTGCTGTGTCTTAGAGGAAAACTGCCAGGAGAAGCCAGCCTGACACTCCAGCTGGTGAGAGCAGCCAAAGGAAGGCTTTCTGGACATTTTACTTTTGTATTACTCTTTCTGTGCTGTGTGCTGGCTGGCTCTGGTGCTGCCTCTTTCGTAATTGCTTCATCTCTTTATCACTCATTCATCGATCTGTTCTTTTCCCTTCTTTCACCTTTTCTATTCAGTCATCCTCATTTCACATATTTCTTTCTGTTGACCTGATCTTCTCCTAATTCAATCCATCACAAAAGACAGGGGAAGAACACCTGTGCAGCAAACATTCTAATTTTTGCCATCATTCCAGTGAACCTCTTTGCTTATGCATTATACCTCTCTCCCTACCCCATTTATGTCTGATCTACCTCTATTTCAAGCTGTGTAGTTCAGAGTGCCTATGAGTTTTTGTTTGTACAAGGATGCCTCATTCGTATTTGGTCCATAGTGAGCATTAGCATAACTTGTTAGTGCTTAAGACTGACATGTAGAGTCAAACTAAGCAGGACCAGCATCAGAGGGTTTGATGATATAGTTTCAGGCACTGGGAAAAGTCTTCAGTAGCTTCATTTTACCAATCTACTGTCTGCTTCCATATTCAAGTGTAGTTTAAGGCTTATGACCCTCATGGGAAAAGATGCCCCTTTTTGGTGGAGAATTGGATGCTTAGCACAGTAGAAGCAACAAAATCTAGCAACTGGAGGTGCACACTCGGGTATTCACACTGAAAAATTCACACTGATCCTGTCTCCTTGAACGGTAGTGGTCACAAAAGGGCTTGCAGGCAGTTCCTGGTTGGAGAAGGCATCTCTGCCTTTTCCTCGCCAGATCTGTTGTGTAGAAATCCCTGAAGAAAATTAGAGGCACAGCACTAAGGTGTTAACCCCTTTTCTCCCACATCTTTACTGGCATTTTTAAGCATTGTCCCAGGCCTTTTACCAAGCTCATCTGTTCTTCCTTTTGCCACTTCTCTGCAATGTAAAAGAACTAGAGGGTTTTGACTGGGAGACAAAGCAGAGTGCAATTATCCTCTTACAATACCCTCACAATATCCTTCTCCGAATATTGTGGCATCCTCATGGAGTTTCACCCTGGGTGTGTATTCAGCAATCTTCAGGGCTAGCGCACTGTCCTTCAATAAGTCCTAAACAGCAAACCATAACCATGATTAAGGAATGGGGGTGATCCACGCTTGAAAGGGTTTTGACAGCAAAGATAGAAACACATGTGTAGACCTGACAGTTGCTATGGAGGAAACAGCTACAAGATAGGCTGGGGGCAGCGCTGTTGGTGTGTGGGACTGCTGCATGTAGGTTTGGACCTACCCACCTTGGACTGAAAGCGCCTCTGGAGTCCAGCAGCCAGTGTCATGTATTTCCTCACCAAGGTGCAAATGCTGAGGAAAGCAATATGAAGAGGGAAAAAAAACATGAGCACACAAATTTATAAAAACTCCAACATGTGATTATGCAAAATGCAAGGTGTGGCTGGATGTATGTGTTTTCTCATTAAGATGACTTTTACATGATTATAAGCAACCAACCGGAGATAAATCTGTCATCATGCAATCAATTTGTCATGCTTTCTTCCTGTTCTGGTTTTGTGTGTCTACCTGCAAAAAGGGAAAATCAGGTGAGGAAAAGGGAGCATATAAAAAAAAAATCTATCAAAACTGACTATATTCCCTCTAACAAAATTTCCTTTTAACAAAAAAAGAGAATTTAGTGTTGATATGAAGCTTATTACTACCACAGCCAGGTAAGAAATTACACTCCTGCCAGGTATTACTAGACCATCCCAGTCAACAAACTCTTTCACGTGTCCAACTTCATGGTGTCTTATCAGCAATAAATTGCATTTCTAGTGGGTCAATAAAGAGTTTTCAACATGCCAGAATCAGGACTAGTTTTCACAAGTCCACTCAGTAGACAAGCAAAATCAAGATACTCAGTGCAAGCTGCTTTGAACAGGCAACCATGTAACAGTGAGTTTTAAAATTGTGAGGGGTTGTGGTATGCACCTCCACAAAGATAAAGCTGTTGCTTTGTATGTCAGTTATTTCTGGCTGTACTTTTCGCTTTCCACCCAATTGGTTTCTATGTCCGTCAGAGTGCAACAAATTGCCTTTTTTTGAGTATAAACAAGGTCTTAAACATTTTTTTTCTTTTTATGCAGAAATGAAGAAAAATATTTATTATATCAATTTGGAGTTACAAGAACAAACAACACGACTGGCAGGAAGTTTTAGAAGAATTGTGAAATTTTTTGGCATCAAAGAGCTAAAGCAATCACAGAATCAGACTGTAGTGGAAATGACCTAGGAACTTTGGAAGGACTCAGCCCTTTTGATTCATCCTTGCAGTGCACATCCAGAAATGTTGAAACCCTGCTAAACAGACTCCTTTTTATCTGCAAAGAAGTATTACTCAAGTGGCAGTAACAGCATTGACACAGTATTGCAGCTTTATGTAGTGTTGTCTGCAATTCTTTTTGGAGAAGAAAAGTAAAATATGATTCATTTAGTGAGCCCCCTTCCCCAAATATATACAGTGGCATTCAGTTGATTTTTACAGTGCAACATACAGAAGACCAAATCCCAGTGAGGTAGTTTCAGGAATTTATCACTTATGGCAACAGCTATGGTATATTGTGGCAATTAGCAGTTTGCAAGAATAGAATCTCTCTCCTTCAAAGCACCATGGCCATGACGATGCATCAACTATATGAGGACATTACACACTTTTATAGGCACAATTAAAAGGATTGAATGAGTTTGCTGAATATATTCTCTGTATGGGGTAATGCTTAACTGTAATCATTGTATATTGAATGAAGCATGCAAGTTATCTCGCATGACCTGATTAGTCAGAAATAGTGTTTCCACTCTTTGGAATGAGATTGTTATCAGTTGCAATAAAACAAGCAAGACTATACTTGATGTGAACTGTGTGCTGCTAGCATCGCTGAGTCTTTGAACTTGTATATAAAACAATTGAGAAACTAACTCTAAGAAACTGAAATGGAGGTAAAGCAAACAGCTTCACAACCTGATTACGACAGCAATAAAGGTATGAGATAATGACCTCGTTTTGGGAGAGCCACTAGCAAAACTGCTTCTCAAAGAAACAAGAAGTGTCGATTTTATCTGAACCCTAAAGCAGGCCAGTTTCAGTCTGATTACTTTGTCCCACGTCTAAACCTATTTCTGTAAGGTATAGGGCAAGTTCTTCTGTCAGGAATTGGCTAGACTCAAACATGCTTCATTATATGACTGTTTACCACACGGAGGTGCTCCCCTGCCAACCTTTGATCTCAGCTTATTCTTTACTTCGATTCATCTGTACAGGCCAGTTGCCAGAAGCAGGAGCCTACCTCCTGCTTGGGTTGGGGTAAGCCCCCTCCCCTAGCCCTCCTTGCACCTGGAGGCCCCATGCTTCTCCTCCCACCTGGGTTGTGGACCTTCCAGTTTCCCCATTCTTTAATTCCAGAGAAATAGTTATTTCTGGGAAAAGGCATGTCCTTCAAAGGTCGTTCCTTCTTCTTGCAGAGGGAGCTTGGCAATAGCAAGAACAGCAGGACACTTATTCTGACTCCTCACGCCTGCTCCTTTGCTTCTGCCTTGATCCTCATTTGAGGATCTTCTGCTGAGCCTCCAAGGAGGCACCTCATAGTGAACTCTGTCCTCTCAGATTAAACCTCTTTCCCAAAGTTGGTGCCCATTATTTTGACACAGCGTCTCTGATTCTCAAGTGTGAACACTTTCATATCACAGAGGCCTCTGGGTCCAGGGTTTGGCTGCTCTGTCCCCTTCCTTCTGTCTCAGTCACTCCTGATCCATGGGGTTCAAGTACCTTCTCATCCCAAAGGCTTTATCTAACATTAGCCATTTCTCAGTTTCATAACTTCTCAGACAGTACTGCTCATTTTCCATCCAGCCTGTCCTCGTTCTCCCTCCAAATACCTTTGGGATTGTCTCCTCCAACCAGAGTAGTCCAAACACAAACAGCTATCTAGGATACTGGATGCCGCCTGTGTCACTCTAACCAAGATCTTTCTTGTCCTTGATGCAAGGCAGTCCTTTCAAACACATCAGTGAGTGCTTCTAGGCCACTTTACTTTGCTGCTGTTTTATTCCTTGGTATCTCCTCCCCCTGGAAATCCCTACCATGGTCACTGTTACTCTAGCTGCAGGCCAGACATTTACCACCACAGCTTCTCTGTTGTATTTCCTCCTGCCTTTTCTGTAATGCTATGTATCTCTCCATGCATTTTTCTTTGAGGAAGGCCAACTGTAATGCCAGTGTCCAGAGCTCTTCCTTGCAAGCAGCAGTGTATTATTCAAGTATGGTGGCCTCTGATAGTTCAATGTTTCAGTAAATCAACAGTTCAAGAGTTTCAATAGAGCAAAGCCAGTTCCAACATCACAAGTTCATTTTATGCAGGATCCCTTTTCTGCAGATTGCCAAATCTCTCACCCTGTCAGGCTAGTGAGTCCCAAGATTTTGCCTTGTGCCCATCTGCTTTTCCCACCCTTGTGTACCAAAGGCCCAATCTTCATTAGAAGTGAACCCAAATGCCTCCCAAGTTCTCCTTCTTGACTGGCTTTCAACTATTGCCTTACAACATTTGACATCTGGTTGCTGGCAGCTGTTCATGCATTACTGCCTTCCTGAACCCAAAGTCCCATATTCACATACTTTTTACCTGACTCCTAGTCACACACTGCCTGGAGGTGGCAAGGGAATCAGGCAGCCACCTTTTAAGGTCTCTAGTGCAGTGCCTTCTGGTCCTGCCACCGATGTTAATAAGCTGTTAAAAGAAGAGTCCTCTTTAAAGATAAAACTGATTAAAAAATTACTTTCACAGATGTGTGTCATGAACAAGAATAAATTCTCTGTCGTAGGAAAAAAGGACACTAACATTTGTTCACTAAGTTCACAAGGAATTGAATAAATGCAGAAAAATAGCCATAAAGAGCTAGTCTTTGCAAAGGCACTGTCCATGGGTCAAGAAGTCCCTGCACAGCACATTGCTGGTGCCTGTGTGAGTATTTCAGGGAAGCACTGCTATCTGGTTGCCCTATTATACTCTTCCCTTGGCTTGTATTATTGCCAACAGTCAGAAATGAGACACTGAGCCAGCTGGATCTCCATTTGATCACCTTATAGCCTTTTAATTTGCTGTGTTATAAGAGTGTACTTCCAAGTGTTAAATACTTCCAGGAAGCTCTTGAATGTGCTGCGAAAGCAAAAATGAAGAGTCAAAGGTGTCTCTAAGTTAAAAGCTTGAATGACAGAGCTGTTGATTACACATCAATAGTGACAAAACAGAAAGGACCAGAGAAGATTTTGAAAGAAAAAACTGTTCATTTTTTGTCATCGTAAGCTGGAAGGTCACTTAGGGTCATTCACTAGAAGTGGTTTCTCTGGTTTTCAGTTTCTGGTTTCTGATATTGAGATCTGACAATTTTGAGAACTGCCACTAATTAAAAACCTGAGCTAATACAGAAATAAAGCCCAGAAATTGCAAGGAAATTTACAGACTTTGCAACTGCCCCTCACTTGTTTGTAATCCTGAGACAAATTCAGACAGAAATGTTAGAAACCTGTTTATTGTCCCAGCAAAGCTGTGGAGCTGAGCGCCTTCTGAGTGCAAACGAGCACTTTGTTCATTGTTAACCAACTGAAACCCGACAGTGGTGAGACGATCCCTTTGTTGAGGGGATCAGACGAGGCAGTTTGTAAGAGCCTGACAGGCTGGCTTGCACATCTTTGCCAGCTTAATTAACACACTTCTGCTCCTGGGCAGGAGGGAGCGTCCACACCGATGGAAAGAGCCCCACAACTGTTTCCAAAGCCACCAAAGTGCCACGAGCGCGGATGCTTTACCAGAGGTCTAGCTAGCATCACAGGCTGCAGCTTTCCCTTTCTACTCCAGTGAGTACCTAGGAGGGGAAAGCAAATCTGTTTCCTGGTGAAGAATAACTCACGCAGGCTGTTTGGCTTCCCCTTGCTATGTCAGTGACAGGGCGTTTGGCTGTGTCTCCCAGTGTACCTTTTGTATACAAAATACCTGATATACGTATGTGATTTGGCTTTGCTGTCGCACAGATGCGCGCGAGAGCAAACACGGTTGGCTCCAGCGACTCATCAGGTGTTGCTAGAGCTAACTAAAAGAAGTAAGCTCAATGAGGATGTGTTCAGGTCCTAAGTTCATGTCTAAGTTTGTCTGAGGCATAGCAGTTCAGGAGGAAAACTGGAAATCAGCATTCCCAGAGCCTAGATCAGAGCGGTGGCATGTGCCTGAGCTGGGGCAGAGCTCCTAGCAGAGGGCACCGCAGCAGTGCCTGCTGGCCAGAGAGCCTGGCCAGGTCCCTCTGCCCCGCTGGTGCACATCAGCTTTAATGCCAAGAGCCCCATGGTACTGGGAAGGGTGCGAGTATCAGGTCTGGGGCTGCTCCACAAGCTGGACAAGGGACTGCTGATGCTGCTTCCTTCAGTGGTGGCACATGGCTCTGCTGTCAGCTGGGGCTGCTTGAATGAAAGGAATTTTAAAGAATTTGGGTCAGTTTGGTTTTTTGCACAAAGGATGCAAGCATTTGGTGCTCTACCTGGGGGTAATACAAACAACCCCTATATCCCTCTGTGAGACAACTTCTTCTGAACAAACTTGCTCTATCGCTTTGGTGTGCTCGAGGCTGTTGTTTCATTTTTAATTATTTTTATTTCAGCAGCACCTCCAAGACCCTACCACAACCAGAGAGCCATCTTCCTAGCAATACAGAATGTAAAGCAGTGCCTTCCCCGAGGAGGTGATGATCTCAGTATGTCTTGGAGGCTAAGGGAGGATGCAAGGGAGCAAAGGTGCGATGCAGCAAGGCTCTTGCTCACAGGCATCCATCAGTTTAATGGCCGAGTGGAGACTGGAAGCCGGGTTTCCTGGCGCTGTGGCACGCACCCACTTTTCCAGTCACCCCAGTCATCACATCTGCACTTTTGGTGATTAACATGGAATTTGTCCTCTCACCCATGGTGTGTAGGAAGGGCAGACGTTTAAGGCTGGGCAGGCTGCTTTTTTAAATACATCAAATCAGCCCTTCTTGCTGTCAGGATATCACCTTGCAAATATTCATATAAGAGCTAGTCCAGGACAATTGTCAAAGAGGAGCAACTTAAAGCCAGGTCTGACTCCATAACCCTCCACAGATAAAAAAGCCCTGATTTACAGCCCCTCCAAATCCTGGGCTTGAGTGAATACAACTGAAAAGATGACAGCTATATCTTAGAAGAGTTGGGATAACTCTGCAGTGGAAATTTCCTTCTACAACAAATCCAGCGGGAGAGAAGAGGAAATGTGTGGTGCAGGCAAAAACTATCACTAGCAACGTCTCTGCCACCCTCTTCCACAAAGTTTCGACCTCAAAAAGGGAGAAGTGCCAGACACTCAGAAAATACTCCTTATATTGTGATTTTAAAGGAAGTGCTCAAAATCCTGCGGTGACAGACAGCATTATAAGATACCCAAGGTTATATTAGGAAATTAACTACTTTAAAATGAGGAACTGCCATGTGAACTGGCAATCACATCTCATTCAGCATGCTGTTATTTATCTATCACCAGAAGCACACATGGTATTTAGCAGACAAAGGAAAAAATAAAAACCCTGCAGCATGAGTTTGTTAATCATAATTAGGCATAATCAGATTGGAAGATACTTTGTCAATTATTTTTGTTGTAATGTGCTGTGTTATATTTGTTGGAAAATGCCAATTTATTAAAAGGGAAAGATTTTGCAGAGAAAGATTTACATAAATTAATTTCCCATGCAACTTTGTTGAAAGAAAATGTTCATACAAGGAAATGTTTTAGACATCTCTAAGTGAAAACATTTGCATGTGAAATGAACCTTTTGCTCTTACATGTAAGTTGATGTATGTTAAAAACACACCCTCAGTTTTAACAGAGAGTCAATGAAAGGTTGAGGAGTGATCACAAGTAAGCTTTGTGATAATTTCTCATACTGTAAACTGTAAGGATCTTTGTTTTTCACCCCGCTTTGGTGTACAACACGTTCTGTAAACTGCTTATTCCTATAATTTTTTTGATAATGTGATGCAGTGAGGTATGAAACCGTATCAAGAATGGGAGTCAGGATAGTGCTGGGCGATAGAGGCTTAGAAACACAGACAGGTTACAGATCATGCAGGCTGTGATCAATCCAGGCAGAGCAGTAGCATAAGAAATGTCATAGAGTTTCTCCTGGAAAGAGACCAAAGGAGCCTCAAGGCCGGGTGAACTGACAGGGCTTAGGGGAAGAGGGGCAGCGGGGGAGCACAGTACGATACAGACTGTATTGCTAAGGAAATGGCTGAGCCAGGAAATGATGTGCTAGAAGGAAATGTCAGCATGAATATTTCATATGTTGACCCTTTTTGTCGTTTCAACATCTTAAAAGACAGTGACTATAATTGACGTTAGACTCCGGGTAGAGAATGTAATTCCTGTCCCAGGAGACTGATGTATATTACCCCCAAAAATGCAGCTCTTGGCTATGTTCTGCACGGTGACATGCATTGCTACATGTATTCACTGAAGGAGCATCATCATTATCTGCCTGAACCTTAATTTCCCATGGAATATCACCCCTGCACTTTTTCTTTCTAGCTAATGTTGCAGTTTCATATATAAAGGCGCTTCTGGAACAGAAAGGTATAATAAGACCCAGTAGATGCAGGTTGAAACCAGACGAGTTCAGACTACAAATTAGCTAAGGCATTTTTGCTTATCAGTGAAGGTAAGTAAACATTAACAAGGGCTGTAGTGGATTTTCCACAACTGGAAAACTTAACATTATAATTGGTTGTTTTTCTAGCACCAAACACTGCTAATGAATTTTGCACAGGAATTAAGAGAGGGGCATTCTTTGGTCTGTGTTACGCGTGAGTCCAGACTAGTCCCTTCTGGCCTAAGTTGTTGATTACCCTAAAGCAAACTCTCCTGCCCTCAATAAGAAGAAATTTGTGAACTGAAAGCTAACTGCATATGCCTCAGGTTCTAGCAAAACCCTTTTATACAAAAAGCTATTTCCCCGGCTATAGTCTGTATAAAATAGCATCCTAGGTATAGGATATGCATTGGAGCCCTTTAAATTATATACCCTCTGGTAGCTGATGCAGTGTCTAATGGACTGATCTGGTGTAGGAGTGAAAACAATACATGCTATGAAAAGGTTTATGCACAGACCCTAATATAGCCTAGTATAGCTTCTTTTCCATATTTTCAGATCACAGTCCCTGCTGTCCTTTTACCCATAAAATCTCTCAAGCAGAGCTCCCGTCTGCCTGCACCCCAGGCTCCATGGAGATGCCAGGACCTCGCATTTTTGGAGTGGAGGACTGGGGCTCTTGCTGGTCTCTGGGCTGGCCCTGCCTGAGCTTTCTCACTGGTCTTTCAGCGAGGAACTGTTGCCAAGACTGGCCCTCTGCTCCATACTAACTGGGCTTTACTACCAGACGTATTCCTTGTGCTACTCCTATAGCACACAAGGAGCACATACAGGAGCTAGCCAGCAGATTGACCTCATGGACACCCATCTGTCACATGAGCTGAAGAGCCTGCATCAATTGCCTCACTTGTCCAAGCAATCCAAGGCGCAAAGTTCATGTGCTAGAGGCTCGTAAACTGAGCCCTGCATGCACTGAGAGCACAAAGCACTCTTGTGAAGGGGCTGGCCAGAGAGCATCTTCTAGGTGACCTAGAAGAGGGGGCTTTGCCAGGCAATCTCTACCATGAAGACATACATTGTTGGCCATGAGTGAGGCTGTGTGCTCTTCTCATCCACCCAACTACCCTGGGAGCTATAAGTGCAGGGCAGGCACAGAGCACTAAAGGACCTGGAGACTACTCTTGCTGCTGAAAGTTAGGCACTTACTGAAGTGCTTTGCTGGGTCAAAGCCCTTGGACTAGAGACTTCTTCACCAAATAGTACAATGCCATTGTCTCATGTGGCACTTCACACCAACCTGAATAGCCTCTCTAGGAGCTATAATGAGAAAGCCAATATGTATCAGGTAGAAGATGGAGGAATAAATCCCAAAGTTTGCCTTTACCTCACTTTAGTTTCGTAAAACTTCCGTGTTGTCATCAAAGGGAAGTTGTTTGTTCCAAGTCAATTTAAATATTAATATAGGCTAAAATGTAGGATAAACCAAAAACAAGAAAAACATTTTACTAATCTATAATCTAGACAGAGCAAACTGCCAGTTGGGAATAATGCTAAATGGGCACTTTAAGCTGCTCTATGGAATGTGAGTTTGATCAATTCAGTCCAAGCCACATTAGTCTCATAAAAGCCGAGAGCAGCATTTTCTCCCAAGGGTTTCCTTTGAGGGGTATTCCTCTCAGAGTGCAGTATCACAGAGGCAATTAAGGATGATAATATTTTTTGCATATACTAAGCAACTAATGAGTCAACATTGATCGAGACATGCTTTCATCATTATTTTTTTTAAATGCACTTCCAAGTTCACAGTGTAGTAGTTGTCACCAAGCTGACAGAAGCAGTAATGGCTAGTGAAAATTATTGTACCATGACCCTGTGAACTATTTTTGACAAGCAAATACTTTCCAGGAAGCTAGTAGGGAAAAAAATAGTGTTCTCATTAACAGTCTGTGCTCTTATTCAGGTGGAAGACAAGGTGGGTATGCTATGAGACTCTCTAGCATCATTGCCACATTCTTACTGTTCCCTCCCAGATTAATTGGTATTAATGTTCCCAGGTTTCAGTGATGGTTGCAGGCTCATTACAGGTGCTGCTTTGCTTGTATATCATTGCTGTCCCACAAGCATATAATTTATTGCTTAGAAAGGATTTCTGGATATTTTCCCAGATGTAAAATCACAGAGGCTTATATTTAATGCTCCAGCTGACGACAACCTTACCTGCATACATTCTCTCTCTCTGTCTCTCACACACGCATACACTTGGCTTTGAACTCTGACATTTATCTTATGTCATAAATTCCTTCAATTAACCAACACAGTGCATTAGTATAATTGGTAGTTCTGGCCTGAATTCTCTTTTGGAATAGCTAAGCAGAATTGTAGCAATGTTGTTGTAGTTCATATCATATATACAGTCTGCTAACAGGCATTTAAGGAGTTATTGGTGAAGGTCTTGCTATGATAATGCTCTTGCTTCAAGGTTATTTATCTAAAAAGGTGTCTAGTCTTTGTAAAGAAAAACTGTGCATGCCTCTCTACTTCCTGCACAATAATGTGATGCATTACCTTTCCCTCCGAAGTTATGATCTTGGCTTCTCTATATAAATTTTCAGCCCATTAAGACAACTCAGACCTTAAAACAAATGAAAAGATTCATTCAAAGGCCCTTGAAAGTGCAGGGCCATAAAATGGGAACAGAAAAACAAGCATGATCAGAAGTAGTACAGTTCTGGACTCAGTTGCTTATGTCAGACTTTTTCATCCTTTAGACACCAAACTGCAAGATGATCCAGTATTAACTAAAGTTTGGGAAACCTATGGCATCACCCAGAAACAAGCGGTTCAGAGGAGAGTGAAACTCCCATCATGTTGCTAACTATCAACTTTGGGGAGAGAATTTTTTTTTCATGTGAAATATGAGGGGATACAAAAGGATCTGGGAATGCTACCAAGCACCACTGGATCATCACAAGGTGGGACTTCCATCGGCAGCATTGCTATTGGTCGGTTCTAAATGGTTTGCATTAGGTTACTACGCTGACTCGTAGGGCCTGAGTGCCCGCACAGCTACTGGATGACTGTAGGAACAGAGTGCGTACCAATCTTGTAACTTTTTTTTTGACAAGGAGCCAAGAAATCGTTTTTCACAGTTGATGGAGCAAGGATTTTTAGAGCAGCAGAGTTCACATGTCTCCTGTTCTGACACATTGCTAGGAGAGCCTAAGAGCTCTGCAGGACTGCCCGTCTTCACCGTATTGATCCCTGCTGCAGCAAACACAACAGGGCGACACCTGTAATTAAATAAGCACCCACCCTCAAGTCCGTCAGTTATTACTGAACCACAGCTGTTTGAACACGAAAATGATGTTTTGTCAGATGTTTTCAACAGTCTTTTCTAGACAATCCAGCATTGTTTTGCATGGAAAGGGCAACGGACTTACTTGGTTAAAGTGACTTATTCCAGACTGGAGTATTCACACCCAGAGCAATAATTAACATACTCTCAAGAAAGCATGGGGCTGGGGGCGGGGGGGAGGGAGCTGGGAGACTCTCCGTTGCTCTGGGATAATAGCCTTAGTCACACTTTACAGTACCATGCCATTTCCATGAATTTACCCATAGCGAATCATTTGTTTCTGGGGTGATTCATAGCCATGGCTGCTTCCCGTCTTCCTGGGGGCTTTCTACAGCATGAGGCTTCTCACAATCTCAGCAGGACCCATGCCTGAAGAGGGCTGTCACCAGCATCCAGTCCAGGCTTCTTTTCTGGTGAGACCAGGCGATAAGGGTGGCAGGCTGAACAATGGATGCTCCTCCATGAGCAGATTAGCCTGGCCCTGCAGAACATCATGTATCTTTTAAGGGATGCTGTCAAGAAGAAAACGGCGGGTCAAATCCTTGGTGAGAGCAAATTAGCATGGCTGCGTCAGCTGCACTGTGGCTGGTGGAGCGGCGCCAGCTGATAGGAGCCGAGGATCTGACCCCGTCTATCTAGGAAAAACAGTATGTATCTGGGCTTTGAACAATGCTGGAGAAGGGATTACTGGAATCAAAAGGAGCATAAGCTTTTTGCTCACTTTTCACCACTTGTGCTGTTTCCCATACTCTCTGCTGGAGCACCGATGCCAGGCAGGTCTGGCCTCTGTGAATGCATTTTTGGCTCTCACAGGATTGCAAAATGACCACTGTAATGAGGCTTTCTCACTAAGATTGGAAAAAGCTGCAAAAGGTTCTCAAGCATGCTGAATTTCTATTACACAGAAGGCTGTATCCCATCCCTTCTCTCTTCAGGTGAAGGGGACCTGACACCAAGGAACAGCAGCAGCAGAATTTGCTACCCTGTGCCATCCCAGCCCTCTGGCACCCGCCGAGGACCCCCGGGAAGGATGCAATGCTGCTGCAGCTCTGCTGCGGGGGTAGCACAGAGAGGAGGGGACAGACCCTCCTGCCCACCCGCAAGCCACAAACATGATGCTGTCTATGGGAACGTCAAGTGCATTATGAGAACTGACAGAAATGTCATAGCACATCACAAGTGCTTTCATCCCCTCACCAGAAATAAAACACATGTCAGGTCACAGAAGGCTGTTTTCGCTCTTACCAACAGTGCTGGCTCTTGTCTGGCTGTGCAGGACCTCCCAGCCCCTCCAAAGGTATTTTTGATGCCAAGGAAACAGCATTTTATGAAAACATTTTCCTCCCTCTCCATCTCAGGGTGGGTTTTTTTGGTCACTCAAGCCTGAAATAAAAGGTCCAGCTAGTGGGAGCCTGTTGCTTCAGGTACAGCTTCATTTGCTGGGGTTTTGATATCACTCAAACCAGGATTTTTCTAGCTTTCATGGATTGTGTCTCAACTTTTTGCACAGTTTGTCCTTCAGAAGTTCCCAGATGTCTCAGTTGACACTTCCTTGGCATATATTTCAGGGGAAGGAAGATGTAAAAAAACCCTGTCACTCATCTGACTGGATTTTTTCTTGCTACAGTGGTATAAGAGTGTTGATAAATACTGAGGAAAGTTGGCATCAGCTCCACTTTTCTCCCTGACTGCCAGGACATGTCCAGCTTCGGTTCGCTGGGTGATCTGAAAACTGTGTTGGCAGGTGGCCTGTATGGTTTTGTCCACAGTTTTGGCCTGCTCTTTTTCACATTCATTTTACCTTCAGAATTTAGGGGGCTCCCCAGAAGTTGTCTTTGCTTCTCTGACTTTGGCCAGACAGCATACTAACGATCATGTTTAATAGTAGGTGTCCAATTAATGCTTCTTATTCATTGATCCAGTTGTCATAGGCTTTTTGGTTTATTAATTCTGTGGAAAACCTGCCCTGATCATTTGCTTGGATCTATTCAGTACTTAAACTGTGAAATCCATTTTAATAGGATTCCAAGGATGTGCACGTAACCCATCATATGTCCCCAAGTGTGTCTGATTCCCAAATGAGGTAAAACAGGCCCATTAGTCTGTAGCTAATATTTTACTTGATAAAGTGGGTGCCATGCATTGATGAACCAGAAAGCAAAGTGTCTTAAGTCTCTACAGATTCGGTTAAGAAACTAACTGCTAAGTTGAGCATTAAAACAGGTCCACGCTTTTTGCACATCAGCTGGAGGCATCTGTTTCACACTGCTGCAGGTTTGTATCAGCCTTCTGCCTCCAGATGCGTTTGATCCTGGAGGTATCTGAGGTTTTCCACAAGAGTGTTTCTGCCTTCCATCTTCCATCTAAGCTCACTAAAGACCCTACAGAATTGCTTACAGATGTAGAGGCTTGTCCCATTGCATTTAGCCAAACGTTTTCTCCTCACTCTTATTAAGTATCCAAATATTTGGACCTTTAGCATCTCGGGTTAGTGACCACCGTCTGCTCCACTTGCGGCATTGCCCAGCATGACCAAGTCTTGACGTCTGGCTGGAAATCTTACACACTGCTACTTGGACACTTCCCTAGCTGCAGTGGTTTTCCAAGAAAAAGGGCTGCATTTCCATACTGCCTGGCTGAGAAGCTGAAACTGCCCTTTAAGTTAATTCAGGTGGTAAGAGGTGATGGCAAATTAAGACTGCATTTATTAGCCAGCACAACTGAGAGCGTTTAGTCAGAGGAAGGCACCTAGCTGTAATGTTAACTATTTTCCTGTTACCTCCATAATCTTTGTGTCTGGAGGCTCTCCTGGGTTCCACACAGGTACTGCAGTTTCTATGTTCCCTTCTCACACACAATCAGCAGCAACACTTCTTTTTTTTGTAACCGATAATCTGGTTACTGTAAGAAGGCAGGCCAATGCATGTGGGTTTTCTTTTATTGGTAGCTTTTGAAGCGATCAGTCACAGTTTTCTAAAGACTGCCTCAAATGAGCGTCAGTCCCACTATTAATAATTTGATTCCAAGGTGAGCTCATGGGCATGGCAAGTCCCCAGCACAGTAATTACTTGGGGTGCTTAAGAGCAATGAGAGCTCCTGGAAAATTTGATGGAGTACTAATTATAACAGAAAGGTTTTTAATGATTACTTTCTGTTCAAAGATGGAGAAACAAAATAAGGCATATATTCTGCATATATCCTGAGTGCTTGCAAATAAATTTTGCTTGCATGAGGGACCTCATGGATGCTTTAATAAGAAATATCTCTACCTCACAGAAGCTCTGGCTTAGTCAGGGTATTGTGGCACTACCCAAATTCTGTACCTCTCTGCTTTCAGAGCCTCAGTTTCTTTCTCTTCACATCTCAACATCAACAGAGCATCAGTCTTTTTTTAAAACAACACTTTCTATGCTGAATGTCTAATCAAAAACCTTCCTTTCTTCTTTTTTAATGGCCTCCATGCTCTTTCTGTGGTATACACAGGTCCCTGATTCTATCCTGTTGTATAGTGCACCCTTGGTCATGCTAGTAAATTAAGCAGGCTTGTGGAAGTGTTTCCAAGATCAAGGGCAAAATTATCTTCCTATTCCAGATGGGCATTGTTTAGAATCGTAGAATCATTTAGGTTGGAGAAGACCTTTAAGATCATTAAGTCCAACCATCAACCTAACACTGCCAAGTCCACCATTAAACCATGTCCCTAAGCACCACGTCTACCTGTCTTTTAAATACCTCCAGGGATGGTGATGCCACCACTTCCCTGGGCAGTCTGTTTCAATGGTTGATAACCCTTTTGGTGAAGAAATTTTTCCTTATATCCAATCTAAACCTCTCCTGGCACAACTTGAGGCTGTTTCCTCTTGTCCTATCGCTTGTTACTTGGGAGAAGAGACCAGCCCCCACCTTGTTACAGGCTCCTTTCAGGTAGATGTAGAGAGCAATAAGGTCTTCCCTCAGCCTCCTTTTCTCCAGGCTGAGCAACCCTAGTTCCCTCAGCCGCTCCTCAGAAGACTTGTTCCCTAGACTCTTCACCAGCTTCGTTGCCCTTCTCTGGAGTTGCTCCAGCACCTCAATGTCTTTCTTGTAGTGAGGGGCCCAAAACTGAACACAGTATTCAAGGTCGGGCCTCACCAGTACCGAGTACAGGAGGGCAATCACTTCCCTAGTCCTGCTGGCCACACTGTTTCTGACACAAGCCAGGATGCTACTGGCCTTCTTGGCTACCTGGGCACACTGCTGGCTCATATTCAGCTGGCTGTCGACTAACGTCCCTAGGTCATTTTCCACCAGGCAGATTTTCAGCCACTCTTCCCCAAGCCTGTAGCATTGCATGGGGTTGTTGTGACCTAACAACAACAATTTGTTAAAGACTGTTTTAAAATAGACTAACTCTTATCCCCCAAAGACTTATAACCCAGAATATTTCTGTGGCCCTTTTTACATTTTATAAGGTGCTAAATTTTACATATTTTCGACAATTGAGTTCCTAAGTGCACAGGAACTTAGCAAATAAACATAGTCAGATTATTGTAATTTAAATGCATCAGTGGATATCATCACATAATATCGGGAAATGAGCCAGTCTTTCCATTTTAATTTTGCATTGAAATAAATGTATTCCAATAATATTATCAAAGGTAAACCACAGAGGTGCTGGGATGTGATGGATTTAGTAAGATACACCATGTACCTTTTATATGAAAATATCCTCCAGAATCTGTGAAGTTTAACACATTCTTGTATTATAAAAATAAATTATTCATAAATAATTTCACTTGCAGGTTTGACATTTCATAAAATATAATTTCCAGTAAGATGAGTATTTTGAGAGGATCTTCTCTTTGAAGAGAAGTGTAAATAGTCATATGTTGATATTGCAAAACTGAGCGTTTCATTATAGTAGAGTCATCTGGAAACCAAATGCAGTGGTCCTAAATTTGCCCTATGCTTCAAAAGTATAAGGAATATATCCCTTGCAGAGCAAGTAATTTAAAGCCCAATTTATAAGCCCCTTTTTAAAGTAAATAGAGTTCTTCCTCTGCCTGAGGACATTTGATGATGGGTGATAATCTAGCTACTTCAAATCTTCATTCCCAAAAAAACCTCCTAACTTTGATGTGCTGGTTGTCGTCTTGTTCATGGCATTTGATAAACGGTAAGACCAAAGAGGTCCCTGCTTAGTCTTCTGTAACCAGGCACCTCGGTCAGTATGAGGTGCCTGAATGAACGGCCTCGTCCGCACAAGGGCTGAGCTCATTCTGCAGCAGCCAAAGAAAACTGCAGCAGCTCCATTTACTTCAAGGGGAGCTGGAAATAATGAGCATCTTCTGAAAAATCAGGCTGCTCATATCCAATGCATATGTGTAGGCTTGAAAATTTTGGCCAGAGTGCTTTACTTTGTTTTACTCACCTGCATCTGATCTCATGCAACCAGCAAGACTGTGCCATAAGGGAGGAGTGCAATTGCACAAACTGCACACATTTGTGCAAGAACCACAGGAGGAAACACCTGGATACCACCGCTCTCAGCGAGCCATTTTAATACCATCTGTGGTTTTTTTTAAACTACAGATGGACTGCGATTTTCAAGAGAGTTCTGTCTTCCCAGGCAACAGTGTTTGAAACACTGCCTGTAACAGCACTTGCTTGTCCACTGCTGTAAAGCAGATTATTGATCAATCCACTAACATGTCCCTTGCTTCCTGGAACAATTTCACATGTGTGGACATTTCTGTCCTATCACCTTCTAGCAAACTTGGGTAATATCCACGGCAAATCTAGTGCCTCTTCCAAAAGTGAAAATAGTAACGTGAGCCCCATGTTTTGGCCGCGTGAAGCCTGTTCACTGCAAAGCAGAGAGGTCTGGTGCAGCAGGGCAGAGCAGACCCCAATCAAGGAGCCCATTCAGGTGCTGGGAAGGGACAGCCACCCATGGGTAGGAAGTGGCCTCCTCAAAGCCTGTAGATATGGAGCTGTTCAGGTAACTTACTCAGGTAAAATACATTGCTCTTCCTTTAAGACAGTGCGATGTTCTTTAGTGCTTAAGCACTACAACTGTTGTCTCTTTTTTGCTTATCTTTAATTATCCTCTCTAAAAACCACAGTGTTGAGGACTACTTATCCTCAGTCTCTCTTCTCCAATAAATAAAACTAATGATTGTTTTAATACTTAGATACATTCTTATCTAAAAAAGTAACAAAAAAATTCTCAAACATCATCCTAGATGAAACCAACTTGTTTAGCATGCTGGTCTGCTTTATTAGCTTCAGTATTTTTTAGAAATGAAAAAATCTAATTCCCACAAAAATGAAATACTGAGTGTTATTTCTTAGTGACTGTTTTTCCTGATTTAGGAACTAGATTGTGCAGAACAGATGGGGCCAAATTTTGCTCTCATTTGCATCAGCCTAACTCAATTTAGTTCAATGACAGCAGTTCCTAGCACAGTTATAAGAGACGTCTCTTTCTGGAGCTCCTGGAACAGCACAGCTCAATAGCAAAAAAAGGCAAATGGATGCTTTCAAACCTCTTTGGTTAAACATCCAGTAAAATGAAACAATTTAGGCAGCATATGGTGGTGTCACTTTCACAAAACATGTTCTCACCAGCACACTATGAAGATAGTACAGATAATGTAAAAAAACAGGGAAATACAATAAATAAGTTAGAGGGTAGTGCAAAGAAGAGCACTGGGAACAAGAAAAGAAGCCACAAAGACCCACCAAACAGAAGCAGAAATACCACAGAGCAACAGAGCTCATGCAGACAAGGAAGACTTATTTTTCAGCTGGAATATACCTCCTTGTTTTAAATAGCAAGCAGTTTCTTATGCCTCTTTAATATGAACACAGAATTTCTTCCAACATATGTGTGTGTGTAGGTATGTATATACATATATATGTGAAATTAGCAGCACATCTTAAAAATATAACTGGGGTTTTAATACAAATACTGCTTGATGACTAAATGTCATGAAACAAATCCATTTATTATAGCAATGTTTATGCGGCTGATCTTCTGAACACATGACCTACACACAGCTGAGTACACTTATTTTCTTGATGTTCACGTTTGCTCTTGGATGTTTCAGGCTTGCCTGTATCTAAGGACAGAGTACCTGGGGGAAGTGAAGGCATGGGGTCAGAGGAAGAATACAAAGGATTTTAGAGGCTTGGCACAGGAAAGCCAGGGAAGTCTTCTGGATTGAGGATAGCTACTGTCCTGGCCTGAAAAAACCCACATTACCAAGCCCACATCTACATTGCATCTCTGCCTGATGGGACTCCCAGCATGTGTAACACAAAGCCATACTGCCCAGCAGGGATGTATCTGTGCACATATGGCAGGTGGCTTCCCGGGGTGCAAACCAAAACCATTTAAAAAAAAGCAGCCAGTTGCAGTGAAAGACAGAAAAAGTCCCATGATCTCCCTAGGACCAGACTTTAACCTTACATTATGGAAAGTTCTCACATTTTGCAGGATGGCCGACACCACCTCCCCCCTCTGCTGACGAGCACTGCTCTGGGCCCCTCATACTGGGAGCACCAGCATGGAGGTTCACAGGACCATGTCAGGGCAGTGCTGGTGTTCACAGGACCATGTCAGGGCAGTGCTGGTGGGAACTGCATGTCCCTGCAGCACAGTGGGAAGAAGTAACCATTACGCACAGAAGAAGTCTTCTCCATTTTCAGCTGAGTGAAACTATTTGGACTCCTGCCCAGGTAATATTCAGTGTGTACTAGATTGCACACACAATTTACCAGCCACAGGCAGGTATCTTTATTCAGTCCTGCCAGTGCTATCAGCATCTGCCTCACCTCCAGCCAGAAAACCCTTAGTCCCTCCAGTCATATCTAGGGAAAAAAGGTGGTTTCCCTTGGGGGAAGCACTGCTGGCCGGTCCCCTTTCACCCAACCTGTGCTGACGTTGAGATGACCTGGTTAGGGGCTGAGGGATGGGCTTCAGTGGAAACAAGCTTCCCCCATTACTCTCAGTTCCCTTTTGCCAGCCACAGAAGTTTTGAGTTATTGCACCAAAGCACAGATTATTAGCCGATGTGTCAGGCTGTAATTTGTTTCATGATGTGAGCCCGTACGCCTGAGTGGTTCTGTTCCCCTTTCTTTCAATAAAGACAGTCCATCCTTTAATTCAATTACAGCCCTTTTTAGCTGGCTTCCTCACAGACCCCAGCAAACCATTCTCTTTGCTTTGCGGATGATCAGGATACCAGCGCCCCCAGATTCTTGAACTCAATATTTATGCAAGCTACAAAGGCAAGGGGACCCTATTTTTTCAGTGAGCCCATCCTGATCCTCTGAGGTGCTGAGCTCTTGTTCTGCTCCAGAAACACCCCTTTGCTTCAGAGGAATGAAATGCTCCTCAGCATGTCCTCAGCACCTCGCAGAACCCCACAATTAAGTCATTTCCTGAAGGCCATGGAGTGAATCAGACACTGTGCCAAGAATTTAACACAGCTTCCTGAGTCCATCCCCTGCTAACCATGAGCACAAAACCATGCTCTGTTTACACAGAATTTAAGCACACACTGAAGTTGTACTAACGCATGATTAAGTCCCGTTCATAATTAATTTTTCTCTCTGCTGTCTTTTCCACACCCCCATCCGGAGCATTAATTTCCCTGTTGAAGCTGCATGTTTTCTAGAAGTCCCAGTGGGAGAATCACAGCCGCTGGCCAGATCTGGGCCCCGAAGGCCACTCTGTGCCAGCATCCCCCTCTCCTGCAAAGGAGACATCACCTCCTCCACTCTCTTCTGTTTTTCTCCTGGCCCCTGCACTGGATTTGTCTGGGGTCCTACTGCAGGAGAGAGGAGGCTGAAAAGGAAAGGAGATCACCCTTCTCCTCATCTCTCTTTGCAATAAGGATCTCCTAAAAACAGGGTCCACAGCCAAGACTGGGGGCTGCTCTTAGGCAAAGTCTTCTCTCCTCTGTCAAAACAAGGGAAGAGAAACACCCCCCAACTCAGCATCTTCCCTTTGCAGGATCTACTCCCTGGAGAAGGGTTAAGATTCAGGGTTGGGGAGAGATTCAATGTCCTGCAGTCCAGAAATTGGACCGCAGTGACCTCAGCTATAATGGTCTTAGACCCAAGCAACATAAGGGAATATGCTAGGCTGCTGTTTATGTCATTTCCACCCTCATCTCTCTAGCATATGGCCTTTCCCTCTCCTATCTGTCATCAGAACTGACAGTGGCTATATCAGACTCTCAGAGAGGCTTTTCCTACCATTGTAAAATTTGACTTTTCCCTCCTATGGCTGCTCATCCAGTACTGTAAGATCTCTGCTTCTGAAACCACGCTAGCTTGCATGCTCCCACCAAAGTGAAATTAAATCCGCATCCCATCTGCTGCCAGTTGCTCCGCACACTGCTATGCTCGGTCCCCTTTGTCACCCATAGCACTGCTGTCACCCCCTCAAGGTTGCCATCTCTTCCAAGGGAGAACAACCTATGGCAAGACCAGTCCCCAAATGCATGGTGTGGGCTGGGGGTGGGATTTTGCACAGTCTGTGCAGCTCACGTTTCTTTATGTACTGTCTATTGGAGATTCACACCAGTTTCTGCCTTGGGTCTGCTACCAGGTATGAAATCTCAGAGAACTGCCCTCTCTCTGTGAGCTTCACCGCAGCTGGGGACTTTACCTCAGGCTACGTTTTAATTATCTTGTCATGGTTTCAGCCTTTACTGAGCATTTTGCTCTACTCTAGACTCAGCCTAGCCTCCTACCAAGAGTTCAACATTTTCCCAAAATTACAATGTTGGCTCATCAGGCTAATCATGTACTTTTCTGTGCTTTCGCCACCCTTTTGGTTTGCCACTTAAAAGCATATTGGTCATATTTCATGAGCTGCCTGTACCACTCAAACTTCTGTAATACAGTTTCACATCTAGCTGCATTCTCACAAATTACATGGAAAATTTCACAATCAACAAATGCTTCAGAAAAAGCAAGAGTCAGAAATTAGAGTAGTTTGGCTTAACTATCTTTATTTTGTCACCCATTTCTTGCAGTTACAGACTGAGTCCCTGTTTAAACTGTCTCTGGTAGATCTCTATATTTCTAGAGAATTTCAGCCCTGGAAGGCAGAAAGCTTTCACGCTTTCTTTCAGGGAATAGTCTCACTTTCTTTCAATCCCAGTTCCCTGTACTGCTCAGCAATTACTCCAGACCCTGAAGTCTGGGCTCCTGGACTGCTTCCTTCCCAGGTGCAGCCTCAAGTCTGACCCAATGAGAACCTCTTCACCGCATGGGCATCAGCTTTAACTGGCTGTTGCACGGACCGCTTGGGCTTGGGGTCCCCTTGCAAAGGCAAGCCTGCAAAGGGTAGTGAAACTCCCTGAAAAGCGGAGACCAACAGTTATCAGTCTCGAGGGAGGACCATGGAACCTTTCTCACAGATTAAATACAGAACAGTGAGTAGAAATTAGTAGATTCTGTACAAATAGTTGTTTCCTCCTCTTACTGTGGAGGAAAAAAAGAAGTAATTTCCAAGGAGGATATGCCAATATTCACAATATCGTCTCTATTTCAAAGAAATCTTCCTAGGTGTCAATAAATGCATTGATAAGACAAAATTCAAAGCCAAATGACAGCCCCCAATCCATAGATAGTTCTCCCCTCCTCCCTCAATAAAATAAAAAATAGTACACACTGTACATCAATCTGTTTCTTGGAAAACTGGCATATTGCAACACCCAGGGTTGGCTCAGATGCTTCCATAGCAGCCAGACTCTTGCAAGCTTGAGCACTGATTGCTGAGGATGGCATCAGGCTTTTCTCCATGGCAATGCAGACCACTTCTGTTCAGCCATCTGTCTTATCCATCACCTTTTAAATTTTACTGCTGTCCTTGTCCATGCAATTCTGACATTTCCTATGCAGGCGTGCTGCATACAAATCCCCAGTGCAGGATTTCTCTGTAAAATTCCAGGTGCTGTTCAGAGATTTTATTTAAATGAAGGAATACATGTATTATCATCACAGTGAAGATTATAAGAAGTTGCTTTTTTTTCACACTGACTAAGCCAGTGCAATTTAATTTAAGATTACTTAAGAGATCAAAAATGACAGGCTTACAGAAATATATTCTGGTTTCTTACAGGCACCTCTCAAATTGTTAATTCTCCTCCTGGATGCTAAGGAGTTACATAATGATAATAATTACCTTGCATTTCTATGGTATTTTCATGTCATGAGTATGTTCTACAAGCTGCACATGGAAATAAATGGAAATGCCACTATTTCTAGGGGTTTTACAGCCATTGTCAGGGCTATGTAGATAATAAGGAATGATAACCTATCTAAATGAAATACTTTGGGCAGGCTTCTTTGGAATGCAAGCAGCTACAGAATTGCAATTTTCACATGAACATTTGAGGATTTACTTAAAGCTTCTGCTCTTGAAGTCATGGGATTACAAAGTTTATACTGGAAATATCTCTCTTTTGATCTGCAATTTGGAAAAACTTGAACATAGGAAACTCAGAGGCCCAAAACAAATGAAAACAACCCCTGCAATATTGACTTTAAGGCAGTGTTATGATTTGAGAAGGAAGGGGAGGCTGTGCCCTCCATTTTCAATACATGCAGTCAGCAGGGACAGTTTTGGGTATTATGCTGACTGCAACTTGTCACAAAGACAAGATGCGGCCTACATTAATTAATAGAGGCCTGGCAATCTCTACTCACATGGCTTCCAGCGATCTGTATTTTCAAAGAACAAATCTGAGACTGATCTTTGCTCTGAGTAATGAGTCATGGAATACCTGAAACCTGGGAGTATAAAATACATGACTCCATTTCTTACAGCCAGTGGCCATATTGTTATTAATTCTTTGCTTTACTGATTGTTCATATTAAAGTTCTGGTCTACTAAATGTGTTGGAAAGGCCTTCTGGGCCCTCAAGAAGCAAAATGTTCCCTAGATCCACCATAGTCGAGGTTTATGGATGTCAGGAAATACAGGAAAATCCATCCAAATTTATCAAAGATTTGAAGTTGCAGAGGGTTCATTTAACCACATTAAACTCCCATGGGGATGCTCCTATCTGGAGTTAAACTAGTTCAATTTGACCAAGTTCACTTTGTTTCTGAAAGAGTTAAAGTAAGTCATGGTGCAGCCACTTTAGTTGAGAATAGGAATCAAATGCAGGAATTAGAGCAAGCTCGAATCAGCTTCTTTCTCTCCATGAAGAATGGCCCTCAGTGTGACAATCCGCACAGAAATCTGTGTTCTTCCACAGCCCCTCCTGCAATCTCAGGGCCCCTTTTTTTCCCCTCCATCCTGGAAAAAATAGTAAGTGAACGAGGTAGCCACAAAAGACACAGCACTTGAACACAGAAAATGAACATCTCGCTTGCCTGCACCTCACCAGCTGACTCAGCAGCCGGAAAAGGAGACCTTTCAGTTCACTGTATTTATTTGCTCAAGACAGGGACACACTGCTTTTCATGCAGGAACATCAGAATGCACAGGCCTTTTGCAACCCTCACTGTCTTGAACATTTACAGGTGGGCAGAGTCCAAATGTCATTACACCGTTTACAGCCCTTCTGAAGGGGTTTAATCCAGAGGATGTACCGACTTTTCCCATTTGAGCCCCCTCTGAGCTTATTGGCGTAATTCCTGACAAAACAGGACAAAGGGAAAGGAGGAGTGGAGGAAGCCAGGAATTGCAGAAATACTGGCCCATTGTGCAGAACTTGCAAATGCTAGTCAGGCTTTAGAAAAATGCAGTGAGTTATGGCTGATCCAGCAAAAAGAAGGAAAAAGATGAAGATAGCAAGCAAAATCTGTCTTCTCTCCAAGCTGTGTGTTTTGTCTACCCATATCAGGACCACTGAGCAAAATGAGTGGAGACTTTGTTTGTTTTTTACATATAAAGAATACTTGGCAGGGGGGTTGGATTTGAAGAAAGAAATGCAATTCAATACAATCTAGATGATTAATTCTATATAAGCAACAGTAGCTTAAACTGGCAGGCTTAAAAATTCTGAGGGTGTTACTTTATAATTTATAATTATCTAATGTTGTCATGCCTTTTACTTTACTCTGCTTGCTGTTTGAATTAAACTGGAATCCAAAATTTCAAAGCTAAGCCATTTGAAAGGGATTTTTAGGAGAAGGAAGAGTTGCATCTGAATGTTTTATTTGAAGTCCAATCCAAACCCACAAAGGCCCTACTCTGAGATTCCCATTTAAGAGGAACTGACATCCTGAAAAAGCAAGATGTGTTAATGTGTTAATATTTTAAAATCTGAACTTGAACCACAGCCTCCATTCGACCTTGACTCTAAACCTTTAAAGCTTCTTTGCCTCAGCCCATCTCCATGTGCTGCACATTTAGCCAGTATCTCTCCTGCCACAATTCTGGTTTTCTGTCCCATTTATTTTGCTTTTCCAGCAAATTATCTTTTTTCTTCCCTGTCTATAAAAAAAGTCAAAAAGGAGAATTACCGTGCATAGGAAATCAGCATTATTTCCTTTTGCATTTGCAGCCAGCTGCCAAGCACAATAAACACATCCAGTTGCAGCTAGGCTCCCTTCCCCTCCCGCCTCCCTCCCAGACCTGCTCAAAGAAAAACAGCTAAAGAGAAAATATTCTGGAAATCGGGAGAGGATGCCCGGCTCGGAGTGTGCTGTTTTCTGTGCTGAACAGCAGAGGGGGGCAGCAGAACGGAGTCTGTCCGGCTGCGCAAGGGCTGAACAGTCCAGTCGCTGGAGAAGTCTCCAGTACTGGCTCCCCAACAACGGGGAGACCCTCAATCCTCTCATGCACTGAAATTTAGCATTAAATATATTTCCTCAATGGCTGTGAGGTGAATGAACCTTTTTGGCAACAGACCGCATGTCTTCAAGATGGTGCTACACAGATCGCCTGCTATTAACTCCGTATTACACCCTTAATGGTCCAGATCTGCAGAGATGTTGAGTGCCTAACTCCCACTGGTTTGGAGTGGTCTCCACAGCCCTTTGAACGTGTATCAGCTGGTGTTTTCCTAGGATAAATCTGCATGAGTGAATGACACAGCCAATTATATTCAATCAAATCCAAGCTAGCATATTATCACTCTCTCCAACTGCCTGAAAGGAGGTTGTAGCAAGGTGGGGGTTGTTCTCTTCTCCCAAGTAACAGGCGATAGGACAAGAGGAAACAGCCTCAAGTTGTGCCAGGCAAGATTTAGATTGGATATTAGGAAAAATCTCTTCACTGAAAGGGTTATCAAGCATTGGAACAGGCTGCCTAGGGAAGTGGTTGAGTTGCCATCCCTGGAGGTGTTTAAAAGATGTGGTGCTGAGGGACATGGTTTATTGGTAACTTGGCAGTGCTAGGTTAATGGTTGGACTTGGTGATCTTAAAGGTCTCTTCCAACCTAAATGCTTCTATGATTCTATATAAGACACCCTGGAAATAGATTCAGATTAAGGAAAGTATACGGTATCATTACTTGAGCATTCACACTTTGCTGCGTTTGTAGTATCTATACATTTCATAGAGCTGATGCCAGGAGAGATGTGGGCACTGACCCACTAAAAGAGATCAGAAGCCATTGGAAATGGCTCTTATTGGAGTTCTGAGCCATGTGTGCGAGGTGTTAGGATGCATTCAGCCCGGAAAAAGCTCATGGTAAGGCCTTAAATTCACAAAAGAAAGGATGAGAAGGCCTTTTAAGAAGGTGGAGACTGCAAATATCAGCTGCTTCCCAGGTGATATGCAAAGCCTGGAAAAGAGGTTTCCTTGAAAATCACCTGGTCTTCATATGGACCAGCACATAGAACTCTTAGCTGTCTGCTGAATAGCCTTGGCATGATACCAAGCTATGTATGATTTGTAAGCAGATAGTCTAGAAAATGTAATAGCCTTGCAGGCTGTCCAGAAGTGGTGCTTCCTGTAGGCATGCAGGATTTACCACGTGATCACATCCTCTGCACATCATGGTACACCCAGATTTGCAATACAGGACATGCCAATAAATTTGGGGAGTCATGGCCACACAGGACATGGTGCCAGCACTGTCCCAGTGTGGCACTTCTTTGGGGTGGGCTCCTTCAGAAGCAAGTACTGAGCAAGGGTAGAGGTGGCATGTACCTAAGGAAAGCCATCCCTGCACTGAAGTTTTTTCAGGAAGCCAAGCAAAGACCCTGCAGATGTAAGTGCTCTACGGAGCAGATATGCATTTGTAGAAGACCCTAAACCAAAAGTCTAATTTTAAACAGACAGAGCTAAACTCAAAAAGAAAAGGGGTCACAGTGGATGGCATTTCCTGGAACAGCAAAGAAACTCAGGGTCTTAGAGCTGTCTTGCTGGAGTTAAACCATGTTACTGAAGATACAGCAAATTTGGAAGTCCTACTAAGGAACTTATTGGAGGACAGTAGCTGAAGAGGCTGTTCTGAGCCTCCTAGAAGAGCACAATCCACTGCCTGACCAGCCACAAACTGCAGGCAGGGATAGGCAATGAGATGTGAGGGGCAAAAGTCAGACATTGGATCACATATCCTAGACTATGTGTGCACATATGCGTGTGTGTGTGCATCTGCACACGTGTACATGTTTGTGTATCTAGCTCAAGTAGTAGCTGAGATGATGACTATACCTACAAGAATAAACAAATTCACATTTTAGTAAAGAAAGGAAACACTGAGCCTAAGCAACAAAGACTAAAGCAAAAAAATTCCCATCCCTTAGAAGGGGATAAAAATACTACAAACCTGTAAAAACAGAAAGCAAGTAACAGCACTTCAGCAACAACAGAGAAACAGCCTTAGCTCCAATAAATATGCAATTAATATTTGGGGGAAATGTAGAATTAGAGGGCAGATTGGAGACTCCATCCAAAAGCACATGTTAAATTTAAGAAGTTGAGGAACCCAGCCCCAAAGTTTGAGAAGTCTTTGGTGTAAGAAGCTGTAGAAGTTCTCATCTCTGCAGTGATTCTGTGAATTCAAATGCAGAAGTTACCTGACGGGTCATCCTACCTAAAATTACCCTTTAGTATTTCAGCTCCTTCAAACCTGCTATTCTGGAAACAATGGCACAAAATTTTATTTAAAAAAATAAAGCAGTTCAGAAAAAAAACCAACACAGAAATCGCATTGGCCTTCCTATTGTGGGCAACATTTTCTTACCAAATTGTGAGATAATTTGTATAACAGGGGTCTCTACACTAAAATCCCAGTCCAATTTAATTCATTCAGACTTCCCATATTTCTCCTGCAGTCTTGCTGGCCTGGTTTCCTGCACAATGATAGTATTAATGTCATCTAAAAATTCTGCATACATGATTTCAAGATACACTTATGAACTTTGGAAGAAACAAACGCTTCTTGCCACAGTGAAGTGTCATGTCAGTAAATATTAAAAGCACCAGACCTGCTAGTAACAGTAGCTATGAAATAAGGGCAGTGCAAACTGCCTGAGCATTGACGCTGTTGCTTTTGCTGTGGAAAGCGTGCCAAAGCACATTGCATCAACTAGACAAATTGAAGAGAACAAAGAAATGACCCACTAAATTAATAGCTCGCTGTCTATTTTCCCCATAGTAATTATCTATATTAATTTACCTCAGAAGGATAAATGTATAGGAGCTGCCAAGGGACGTGGTCAGAACTAGGAAGAGGGAAGAAAGAAGAGGATACGGTCATGGCCAAAGTGCGGCGGGCATGCACGTTGGGCAGAAAGATGTTGTTTCAAAACAGCTATGACGCAGGGAGGGATTCAGTTGTGGAAATGGTCCTGAGATACCTGTCTCTGCTGTCAGAGAAAGTAAGAAAATACTGAATGCCTGTGCCCTGTCCAGGACCCCTATGGGTGTCCCTCAGCCCAGGGAAAGTGAGGCATAGGTGTTTCAGAGGCAGAGGGAGGATGGGCCAGGTCTGCAGAACCCAATACCTGTATGGAGGTCTTGCAGGGGCACGAGGAGATGTCACTCGGCTCCTGAGGACAAAACCAGTTTGTCATAGCTGGATAAATCCAGCTTATGGTCACAGTGAAGTTACAGGCTTGTAGGGCAGGGCACAGGTACTGAGGTGCCAGTCAACATGGATGAATAAAAAGACGATCTGGAAGTAGACATAATACTGAAAGGAAGGTAGCTAGAGAAGGCAGTGAACGGCACCGAAGGTCCTTTATGAAGCTGGGTTGAAAGGGAAATGCAAATGGGAGAAAAAGGCCTTGACTTCATGAGTGCCTGTTGCTGGCCACTACGTCTTCCCAGCACAGGAGTACATTTGCTAGAGGGTTGCTAATGCAGAGAAGGATGGCATAGTGATATTTTTTTAACAGAATGATTTTATGCACAGGGTATCTTGTCACCTGCCACTGTAATGTTGGCATTCCTGAAGTCAAATGTAGCTTGTAACACTCTCTTATTAGCTGTATGCAATGATTTACAACAGCATCCTGGAAAATAAGTATTGACATTTGATCAGGATACTGGGTCACGGTGAAGGATTTTTAACAATCATTAAGTAGACATAACCTCTGTTTTATAGCTTAGCTAAAAGATCCTTATGAAGCCAAGGAGACTGTAATTAGCTTTATAACAATACCTAGCAATGCAATCACGTTGCTCAGGTTGCTCCCCAGTCGCTCCCCAGTCACTCCCAGCAGAGCGCCAGCTCTTTGTTCTCTTTCAGTGAACAAAGCGAAATCACTTGCTTTCTCCCCAGACAGAAAATAAAATTAGCCTGAAAGAGACAGAAAGCTAAAAGGGAAAAGAAAATTGAAAGATTTAAGGAGAGAGGACAGATGGAAGGGGAGAGAGGAAAATGACTACTGAGGAATATTTGTCTCGCTTTCTACTATTTTTGTGTGTTATGGCCCTATTTTGGACTGCACCGTTACGCAAGTTCCCCAGCCTTTTCCTACCCACTATAACACTGAGAGCCTGATGGATTTGGCCAAAAGAGGTTCTCATCTCTGTTTTGACTTTTGCATTCAGCGGCGGTACACAGTTGTTTTTTCCCTTAGCAGATCTTCTGCAGAATGGGTGCCTGTTGGCTGCTCTGCTTCCAGCAAAAAGAACATCCAAAACCCATAACCACACAATAACATCAGGGTGAGGTTTAGCCAGCCACAGATTTGGGAACTGATTTCAAATGCAGGCAGTAGGTTTTCCCTCACATGTAACTTTCTATTTGTTTTCACACTTAAAATTCTCAGAAATCATTTGGCAGAGAGTCATACAAATAAAGTGTAGTAAGCCTGCACAGAGCCCAGGGTATACAGCAAAGGGGGTGAGATTTATTAGAATTTTTAATGTAAAAAAAGCATTTTCATTACTCATACGTAGGAAGTGGATGCTTCCCTCAGCTGGGGCGGACAGGGGAGCTTGGTTGGGCCCTGTGTTGGGTGAGACGGATGGAGCATTTCCAGCAGCATCCCCGCTGTGAGCATGAGTTTCTCAGGAGAGGGAAGCAACGTGTAGGACTGCAGCGTAAGATGAAGAGCATGACTCAATGCATATTCTCGATAGGCTAGCTTCATGCAAAGGCACTGCATACAACAGCAATGGTTGCTTGCAGTTACACAGCTCACAGACCTTCAACACCTGAAACGTCTCACTCAGCAGTGGGTATTGTGAAACAGGAGCAGCTGTTATGGCTGGTAGCTTTTCCTCTATGCCATCGCTATAAAATTCTGCCTGTACAGGTGATAATGGAGCACAAACCAAGAATTTATGTATTTCCACAGTATAGTCAAGGCTGACTATCTCAAAAAATTTACTTAGGATAGAGTCTATCATGTAACTGGTCTTCCAGGTTCCTTCCTGGTTGCTGTTAGTGACATGACTCAGCAAACTCATGCCAGCCCTGCGTAAGCAAGCATCTCCAGTACATTAAGTGCCATCCAACTGGGAAGTCACCAGCACCCTCCTGGCTGTCTCAGTGGACTAAACCTCTGGAAATGAGCTACAGTCACAAGAAATGTCAGGCCAAGCTAAGGTATGCTATATGCAGGTAGAAATAGAATTTCAGAGGATGGTATTCACTTACACCAAGGCTGGTTTTGCCCTGTGGCCTGAAAGCATTAAATGAAGCAATGCGTGATGGTGGATTGAAGAGATACAATGCATGTGTCAGGGCTAAATGGAGGGGATTGGCTTCTAGGCCTGTCTAGTCTTTCTTTGGGAGCTGAACTAATGTAAAGTTGAAAATTCAAACCGATCTAAAAAACATCAGATCCTGTGATTACAGGATTTCTGGAATGTCATTTCAGTCAGTATTGCTCTCCACAAAATAAGTCTTGCTAGTAGGACAGATGCCACCAGACAACTGTCAAAAAGATAAGAAATGCCTGCCATTTCTGGCCCCCTCCTACAGTGGTGTGATACTGCAGGGGTACCGCAATAGCAATGTGGCACAAGATCATGAAGTGCACTACGTCTAGCTTGCTCTTGAGACACAACAAATTTGACTGCCACGGAGGACAAAGCAGGATTTGGGTAACTGCGCTTCAGGTAAGCACTAGCTGTGGCATATTGCAAACAAGAAATTTCCTCGTGGTGGAAAAATATTTGACAGAAGGACATTTTTTGTTGAATCTATCCCATTCCAGTATTGTTTTGGGATTTCTAGTACCAAGAAACACAATATAGACCTCTATCAGGCTTAAGGAGAAATGCAACCATCTAGTATTCTAACAAAAGTCCTTTGAATAGTTAATATACTGTGCTTTACCATGGGTACAAAACCAAGTCAGGAATGGCTGTGTCTTGTGAATGCACAGGCAGCCACAGACCAATTCAGCGTAGAACCATGATTAGACATATATCGAGACAGATGTATTTGTCTGTTGAGGCCTGGGAATTTTTCAAGACACATTCCAGCAAATCCTTTTGAAAACCAAGTTAGAATTTGAAAATATTTCTCTTCTTTTCATTGGCTTCCAAGCAAAAACCATCATGTCTCCCCCATGCTGCAAGTGTTTAGGAAATCCAGTCCACATCTGGACAATTAAACTGCCTGGAGGTGCTCCAGCTCAGGGCTTTGAAGAAAACACTTTAAATGTTGAAAGAAAACACTGATAAGCCAAAAATAGGCAGATGGGTGGATTCTATCAACTTTCATAAATCCAAGATCATGTACATATGTATTTAATTGCAGAAGCAGTTTCTGTTCTGCTTTGAATTGCATTAATCTGAAACATTTTTATTGCTCCTCGCATTTACACTTTGAGATTCTGCCCTGATGTGCTTTTTTTTTGTAATTAGTAGGATTTCAAACTGCTGAGATAACTTTCAAGCAAGATAATTGTTGGCCTGTGCCACTACATACCATAGTCATCAGTTTATCTATGAAAGGCTTTAATAAATAGCATGACATTTCAGAGCTTTCCTCCCTATGGGAAATGACTATGCCCCATATTGCCTTCCTGTCCCCTTTTTAAATTGCTCTTTTGGCTTCTCAATTTTGCTGGAGGGTTTGTAGCCCAGTTGTGAGTGCTTGCTGTGGTGAGAATGTTTTTCCACTCTCTTTAGTGTGAAATTCCAGGTACAGTATTATGTCACATCAGATCTCTGTGAAAAAATGTGTCTTGGCTCCAAAAGAAAAGATTAATGGAAAAGTCATTCTCAACCTGCCAGGAAAATATTTTTTCCCCTTCAGCATGAAAACAAAGTGTAGAGTCAGCTGAGGGATCTAAGGATTAAAGGGAAAGTAATGTTCTGAGCTTTTCTTAACCTCTATCCCCAAATTATCTAAAGGCTCTTGGAGGAAGTGGAACAAAATAAAGAAAATCAACTTTGTTTATTCCTGTATAACAAAGTCCCTTATTAGCATTTTTTTACATTGGTATAAACGTTAAGGTTGCTTTTACCAGCAGTGCTATTTTCGGCAATTACATCTAGCAAAAAAGCTTAAAAAATAACTGGATAATACAGAATGACACCTTTGGCTCTGGAGCCACTCTGTCCTTTACCTGTCTAGCACTCACAGGAAGTTTCTAGTGCTAAGTAAAAGCAATGTATTATAACATAGGCAAGCCTAGATCTTTACTGTTATATTTTATTAAACTGGCTACAGTGCATTAAACTTCAGAAAAGACAAATAAATATGGAGGAGGAAGAGGGAAAAATGGACTGACATGGCAAATTTTACATTCTTGCACGCCAAAGCCCAAGCAGAACTCAGCTTGGTCACTGCGGTTAAAGATAATAAGAAGAGGTTCGTTCAGTATATCAATAGAAAAAGGAAGACTAGGGAAAACGTAGGCCCACTGATGAATGAGATGGGCACCCTAGTGGTGGAAGACACAGAGAATGCCTTCTTTTCTTCGGTCTTCACTGCTAAAGCTGTCCCTCATGAATCCCAGACCCTGGAGGCAAGGGGGAAGGTCTGGAGAGAGGAAGATTTTCCCTCAGTTGAGGAGGGCCGGGTTAGAGACCACTTGGCCAAGCTGGACATCCATAAGTCCATGGGCCCTGATGGGATGCACCCGCGAGTGCTGAGAAAGCTGGCAGATGTTATTGCTAGACCACTCTCCATCATCTTTGGAAGGTCATGGGGTACAGGAGAGGTGC
>VYXH01004329.1:747392-759524 GCA_013397275.1 Burhinus bistriatus | reverse complement strand
TACTGGAGAGAGTCCAGCGTAGGGCAACAAAGATGATTGGGGGATTGGAGCACCTCCCGTATGAGGAAAGGCTGAGAGAGCTGGGACTCTTTAGCCTGGAGAAGAGAAGGCTGAGGGGAGACCTTATTCTTGCTTATAAGTGTCTAAAGGGTAGGTTGGAGGAGGATGGAGGCAGACTCTTTTCAGTGGTTCCCAGTGACAGGACGAGGGGCAATGGGCACAAGTTGGAACATAGGAAGTTCCATTCAAACATAAAAACTTCTTTACAGTGAGGGTGACAGAGCACTGGCACAGGCTGCCCAGGGAGGTTGTGGAGTCCCCTTCTCTGGAGATTTTCAAGACCCGCCTGGATGCAGTCCTGAGTAACGTGCTCTAGGCATTCCTGCGTCAGCAGGGGAGTTGGACTAGATGATCTCTAGAGGTCCCTTCCAACTCTAAATAGCAAGTACTTGGCTAGAAGGGTGTATTCAGTTGAGGGACGCACGGAGCAAATTTGAGAAACCTGCCAACATAAAACAAAGGGGGTAGTATAGCACAAAGATCTGCTCCAGCACTTACTGAAATCAATAGGAACGTTAACACCGGTTTGAAGGAGAATTTGTTAAATGCCCAACGTGGACCTGACCAAGGAGAAATGAAGTGTGAAAGCCAGTTTTTTTCAGAGAAAATGAATGCTACGAAGTGTGAGGCAGAAGCAGAAGACAATAAGAACTCAGAAGGCTGAATACACCAACAAGCTGAGAAAGCAACCCTGCACCCTACTATTCTCTTTTGAAAATGTCCTATGCCGAGTGGCAGCAAACTTGGGGAGCAAGTAGGGGTCAGAAAAGAGAAAAATTATCCCAAACCTAGGGGAGATTCCCATCTTAGCATGCTATATACTCTTGATCAATTCAGCACACAGGCACACACAAAATCTTGGCAAAAGACTGAGCATTTCAATTGGATAAATTACTTCCACATTTAATCAGCCAAGACTGAGCTGTATTTATTAGTGAGTGCAAAACTTCTGGCAATTTAAGGAGGCTGCTTATGTCATTGTCGTCTCTAATGCTATTAAAACACTGCTACGTTATCACTATGAAGTCTGACAAAACATTTGTTGTGTGGAACAGGACTCGAAAGTCATGAATTTTAACCAAATTTGGATGCAAGGAGAACATTTTTCACAGCTGAATTAGAATGTTTTTTGCGATCTGTCAGGCCGGTTCCATAGCTCAGTTCTTACCAAGGTCTCTTCTCGCTGTTTGACTTGTTAGACCCCCAAAGAAGAGTCGCACAAATAACAGATACTTGGCGCTGATGAGTGAACCCCCAAATCAAAGGCGTTGTTCTAGAGTAACCTGATAAGAAACATGTTAAGTTTTGACATAGAAATTAATAGCCATAATGTTTTGTCTTTGGTCAAACAGACTGTTTTGGTGAACCTGATGTGAAATGTTTCATTTTGGGAGTGCAGGAGGTGGTAGACTCTTCAAAATGTTCTTCAGGTATAAAAACTAAATTTTGTTTCAAAATAACAAATGGATATTAGGAGAAAATACCAACACTAAACATCTAGATTTCTTTTTCGGCCAGCTTGAAAAGCTGGTTCTATATGTTGACAAATTCAAAAATAATTTTCTCTGCCTTGAAACTGCATTTTGGTCACATTTGACCAAAAAATACAAAAACATCATCATGATCCAAGCTCCCCAAACATAATTTAAGTCAAAGGGATCCATCCTCAATGATGGGAAAAAAACCCTACATTTCTCCTTTCTCGATTCAGTCATTTGCTTCCATTTTATTAGAACTAGTAACAGAGTACGTTAAGAAATTTTCAAGCTAAATTAAGCCTCAGTAATTCAGAAGTTCTACTGGGTAGTGAAGCAATGCTGTAATTGGCAGATCAGTCTGCATTTAAATTAGCTCTTGGGAGGATTAGCTATGTGGGGATTAAATCCTTTCATATCTGACCCAAATCCCCCCAAAATTAATACTAGTTCCCTAAGTCAGCTTGTTTAAAATGTACTTTGATCACCTGGGAAACTTGTCTCTACTTCTGACTGATAGGATTGCTGTGTTAAAAACAAATTCATTGCTCTTCTCTTTGACCTGACCCTTAAAACATGACATGAGCCTTGTAACTCCACACAAATGAAAAGACTCATGTTGTAAATCCATGCAGGTACATATTCCATATCATCTGCAAATGAATTCTTATCATCTTGCTTTTTTCTTTATTTATTTGGAAGCCAAAATACAGGATTTTTGTTTGGGTTTTTTTTCTTTAAATTAAAAAATAAAAAAGGGTAAAGGCAGAATATTCCAGGGTGGTCCTAATCTTCTCATCTTGAATTTATATTTTTATATGTCAGGGATGGAACATATGGGCAGAGTGGAATGTCAGACAGGCAGAGTATTAGGAACAGATAGAGTAGCATAAAGCAAGCAACCTTCATGTGACTAATTTACTATGTGTTAAACTGGATCAAATTCCTACAAATGTGATTTTAAACACTTACGTATGGCAGTATATTTTTATGGAACGGGATTAAGAAATGATGTAAATTTCCAAGCATAAAATTTTGGCTAATCAAAATCTTTTGGCAAGTTAGCCATTTTCATTTTGAATGAACACTCCATATTACCACTTTATTACCACTTTGTCTCCAGAAAAGACCATATCTTCATATAGATCCCTTGAAAATTGAATGGATAATTTATTTTCCTGACTCAAAGAATTTCCCTGCACCACCACCATCCCCATTTATTTCCATATATTTTATTATGTACAAATCAAGTATTTTTTTAGTGGGAACAGACCTGAGATGTGAAATATAAGGACTTAACCAAGTTTCCTTAACTTCTGACCTATTAGCAGCAAAAACCTGTCAAAAGATCCTGCAGTAGAGGAACATTTCTGTTTAAAGAGGAATGCCAACACCTGATAAGATGTGCAGATATTGGGGGAGAAGAGGTTATAGCAGTATATAGCGGATTATAGCAGTTTCCGAAATTATAGATGGAGACTACATCATCATCCAAGTCTCTAATAATGTGTTTCAAGATGAAGAAAAGAATGTGGTACGGCACAGCTCTGGCTCTGCTGTTTCCTTCTGTCTTCACATGACTCAATCCTCAGCTGCAGCGCTGTGACTGGAGTTACCCTTTTGATCTGACCAGCTGAAATTCAGCATCTTGTCTATTCCAGCCAGGAGAACTGGAGGTGGACTGAGGCATCACAAGATTAACTCCCTCTATGTAAAAATATATTCAAGGTCTTACTTCTTACACACAGGAAGCCTTGAAGCACCCACTCACAAATCTAAACATCTTTCAACCTGCTTTTGGACCATATGCCTCCAGATCCAAGTGCTCCAAGTCAGGAGTGACACCTCTGGCCAGACAGAGGCCCATAACTCATCGTTTGGTGAGACGTTGCTTCTACATGGTTGTGCAGAGCAGCATCCTTGCAGAGGTGCAAGGATGGCGCTGCCGTTCTTCCCCGCTCCCAGCTGCACCAAAGCCCATGTATCCATCTATGTGAGGGTAAGCCCAAGCACATCTATCCCACCTCTCAAGTTTTTCTCAGGGGAAGTGAAATTCTGTCTTTTAACAAGAGGTGTTTCTTTTCTGTTTGTCCACCTGTCCCTTTTCTTATATTTACATGCACAGTCCCACTCCAGTTTTTTAATACTGGCCCTGCTTTCTCATTGATTACAGGAGTGAACTCCCCCAAGGGCTTTAATTGCCAGATGGTAACTGATCTTAAATCATTCATTTTTAAACAAATCTAATTGAGAAAAACCATCAACTGGGCAACCAACTCTGAACCACTGTGCCCACCTAAGGTAACTAAGAAACATTATATTTCTGAGCTAGGATCTTCAGCAGTACTTTTGCCCTAAGAAAAGCAAATTATGCCAACTCTTTGTGTAGCTGGAAGAAAAATCCTTGATAACATCCCTATGAAGCACAGCTGAGATGGCAGGGTGGGCAAAGGAAGTGACTCAGAATTGGTACCGTCACACTTCTGGCAAGGTGCAAATGAAACCACCGGCTCTTTGAGGTGCCTTGGTGTGATGTCACACCTCTTGGGAACCCGCAAAGCCCGCTGGCAGCAAAAAGTACAAGGAACAACACAAATACTGCTCTTTGTCCTGGAAAAATTTTCTGTTTGAAAAGTCTCACCCAGCTAGTCCATCTCTTGAGTCTGAAATAGGGGAATAGAGGGGCAGTGCTGCTTTCTGGAAGCAGGCAGCACTCCTGGAAACAGCGTCATAAGCAAAACAAGGAATGTTTCTTTGTTTTAGGGGAAGAGGAGGAGGAGGAGGGATGGTGGGAAGAAGGTGGCTCTAAGGAGAACCATATGAGTGGGAAGGAAAGAATCATTTAGTTTTCTTTACTGTCTAATTAGAAAAGCATGTTACCGAACATTTAGATTATGAAAAGAGCCATGTCTCTGGGACTGCCTATTTTGACTTGCAGAATGCTCTTGAGCATGAAGGACAAAGGACTTGGTGACTTAGAGTCACACCCGCCACGTGACATTCACCAAAATGTCTGGGCACATAGGACATGCAGATGCCTTGTCAATAAAGCCGTACTGATGGGCAGAGACTGCCTGAGAGGGAGCTGCACTTACAGCTCATTTATATAAACCCAAGCAATCGGGAAAATGGAGGCGGGTGGATGTGCAGGGAAATGTTTCTGTTGTGTAGCAGATGTTTTCAGCCTGCTCAGATGGAGGCTTCTTCCAACTTACAATCATTGAGGCCAAGCTGAGGGGACACAGATCAGTTCAGGAATTCATAGTCCTGTTGACTAATTTTTCTACTGGGGAAATACCAGGGTGCGTTTTCTTGCACTTTGGGATGTCTTAATTCCCTCTGATGATTCCTGTCCTGTAAATGTTTATACCATTGCTGGTTAATGAATTCACTTTAGCCTGGCAACTTATCTGCTAATGCAGTTTGAGCAGCAGATAGTTGATATTTACCAGGCTGAAGTTAAAAATAATTCACGTGTTACATTTCAGTGTTGAATCTGAGGTAACCAGTCAACACAAGAGCATAGTCCGTAAGTAAGAACAGACGCGAAATTAATCTGATGCAATTTTTTCTGTTTCTTTCCCTATGACTTTTCTACTTTTTCTACTAAACTCTGACTCTTCCCACCTTCTCCCTGCTGCAGGGAATGACACCTGCATGCCAAGCTCACAGGCAAAACTGCCTTCAACAGTCTTTCTACTGATAAACACAGCAAAGTGTTCATCCATACTTGCAATCCCAGGAGTTGCTGTAATGACAATGTTATGTGCGACCAAAGCGGTGCCAGGAGATGCAGGCTGCAATGTGACTGGAACAGGACATCCCTAAGCGGCTGGTGGCCAGAAAGCTGGGAGCACATACCACAAGAAATGCCGCTGTATGCCTCTCAGTATCTTTGCTTTGCTTGCAACAGAAGGACTTCTGTTTCACCTACCATGGCAATTCCTATGGCTTGTTTTATGTTTTCTTAACCACCTATTCACACAGCAATACTAACTGCCAAGGAGGAAAGTCCCAGAGATTTATTTTAGCTGGACTGGATTAAAAATTCCTTCAAGCACGATGCTGCTCCAGTGCTCATGGCTATGCTGCAAGGGTAATGTAACATAACAAAGCAGCTAAAAATGGTCCCAGACATCCCCCACCCAAGCTCCCCAGACTAGGAGCCTCGGTCATCTGGTGTGGCTGCCGCACAAGCAGCTCCAAGGATTGAGTGGGGAGACCTTACGGGCAGCTTGGGTGGAAAGGGTCTCTCAAGTGGCCTCTCTCCCAAAAAGGCCACCAGGCTGGCCACTGCACTCTGATTTCTGCTGATTAGCCATATCAGAGAGTTTGGACTCTGCAACTGAGAGTCCGACAGCCTTTGATAGGGTTCCTACACCCACTGCTTTCCTTGCCTTGCTGCCTCTGTTAGGAAGGATTTAAAAGGTCTGAGGGACAGGCTATGAATAGGCTTTATTCTTTGCCCTGTAGGGAAATTGTAAAGGCGAGTGAGAGATGTGCATTACGGTGAGCTGACTGTGCTGATGTCTGGTCCTAACAGCATCCTGGGAGCAGTCCTGCCATTTTGACACCACAAGACTAGGATTTCACAGTGGAGGAACATAAATACACATTAGTTACCTTGGAGACTGTAAATGAACTATAAAATACACGTTGTTGGCTACCAAAGTAAAAGCACCAACATGCCGCCATCCATGCCACATAAATTTTAGGCAATTGAACATAGGTGGGCTGTTACTAGCAGCTGTGGAGGCAGAGAGCTTTTTAGGCCAGCCTTAATTCTGGCAATCAAGAGCTGAGCTAGTGCCTGGGGCAACAAACAGCAGTAGCGGTGATTAATCTCCATAACGCCCATGTCATGTGGTGTACTGGTCACCCTTGTGTAGGTACCAGGCACAGATTTCTTGGGAGGGGTCAGGGACCCCTTGAGCAAGTTCCCCAGTGCCACCCCACCACCTGCTCTCTGGGACGCTTAGAGGTGCCCTGGCCTAGCGCTGACACTAAGCAGTGAGGCAAGCGAGGAAAAAACACTCTTGCAGGTCAGCCTTTCTCTCTAGTATTTGCAAGCAAACATCAAGAGCAACATCTGGTAAATCTCCAAGGTGCCATGGAGAAGATATGCTCTGGGACACCTCAGGGCAGACCCTCCGTGCTCATGGCTATGCTATGGTCACTGCCAGTCTTCTTGTGGAGCAACCCTTCCCTCACTCAGGCTCCTGGGAGTAGCCAAACATTTATGACATGCTTGTTGGTTCATGGCTCAGTTCCTGTTCTGACACACTAGTTAATTGTTTATTATGAGATTTAATTCTTTAAAATTACATCAATACAAGAAAGGGGTGGAAGCACCAGAATTTATATGTGGTAATCCAGCTTTTTAAAGGTTTTCCCTCTAATTACAAACATGGCATCTCATCCCACTTGATTTCATAGCCCTGTCTCACTGCTTTTCTTTCTGTCATCACAGGAACCAAGAGCAGGGCAGCAATGGCTTTCTGAAAAAAACACCATGGGGCAGGAGGCTGAGTCTCCTTGAGGACTTGTACAGGCTGCATCTGAGGTTACCTTTCCCGACATCAGGCACAACCTCTGATGCCAACCCTGAAAACTTGGCCAGGACTGCGAGGGCTGAGCCGAACACCTCCTGCCACATGCATCGCTGCTGCAGGGGTCCTCAGGGAAAGTTTTGCCCCCACTTACGGTCCAGCAACTCCACGATCCTTCCCTTCTCTCAGTAATATGTAGGGGCAAAAGAGGACGTATATCTTCTTATTGGGAGCATCAACCGGTTAATACAGCTTCCTAGCTCAAAACAACAAGGGCATGGAGGGTAGCTACAGGAAGACTCCTTAGGCCTGTTGCTGTAGGTCTTTGCTCATCGCGGGGGTTTCAAACTGCCAGATCCCCATCCCCCCACAAAATGTAGGCTGAGAGAAAAGGGGGAGCCAGTAGGGACCCAGGGATGATACAAAAAGACACAGCTGAGAAGGCGGTGGAGCTGTTGGCACCAGAGCTGCCTTGCCCCTGGGTAGGACTAAAGCTGTCTGTCACAGCAAGGATGGGGTAACTTTTCCCCTGGAGGGAAAGTTGTCTCTCCCTCGCTGTACTGTCACTGCACCTGCAGTGGCCTTCAGGCACTGAGGACCATTCAGTTTGGTCCAAAGACATCCTTCCACCCTTGTCTTGGTTTGAGGACATCAGCCTTGTACCCAGCTCTCTGTCCTCAGCTAGGTTTCTGCAGTCCAGAAGAGTGGCTTGACCTGCTCTTTATTTCTGTCCTGCAACGTGGACAGCACTTTGAAGTATCTCAGCTGGCTGGCTTAAAGGGAGCCTGCTGTCATTAAGGAGAGGATAGAGGTGGCTCCATAATATCCAAAGAGAGTTTCAGCAAGTGCTTGAAGGAATGTTTCCCTCATTTTCTAGGTCATGTATCTGAAAAACACTCACTGGATATTAGAAATATGAACATTTGTTATATAATAAATCCCAGGCTATGCTTTCTTGATAAACTAGATAATTTTGTGAGGACTCTTCAGTGACTGAAGGCAGATTCTTTCACGGTGTCGTCATTTGTTTTGAGCTTTGCTCTTTGTTACCTGTTTTTGCCTAGACCCTGCTCTATGAATGAGAAAAGAAAAACCCTCTAATTGCCCCTTGTGTAATCTTAAGGAAGAAATTCAAGTAACTGGTAAAGTAATAAATCCTTACTACAGATCATCACTCATTTTTCTTATGAATATATTTAAGACTTTTACCACTGGTTGGAGGGGGAGAAAGCAAAGGTTAGTACAATTTCTCTGCTTTGTTACCACAACAGACTGAAAAAAATAAAAAATTCCCTCCCTCTATCCAGCTATTGCACTAGTCCAAGTCTATGCAGTGGGACTGTGAGTCATGTCACCAACAGCTCTGCAAGTACAGAGCTATTTCTACATCCTAACAAAAGCAATTCTGTAGCTCAGGATGACAAATTCATGACATCTGTGAAAGGTCATGAAACAACTTGCCGCTTTGGGACAAACAGACTTTCTTCTGAAGTCCCACATTTCAGTGAAAATCTCTGCTTCTCAGCACATGCTGCCAAAAGTTATATTAAAAATATCATAACCATAAAAAAGAAAAAATGTTAATATAGTATAGTGCTGTTTTATTTAGGTTTTTTAGCAACCTCAGAAGGGCAGTTGTAATATTTTGAGAAAACAGCAAGTCAGCAGCTGGTTTTAGCATTGCTCGCACTGTGCAAATGCTTCCTTGCATCCAGTCCAGATCTGCTTTTTACCCATCTCTGCTGTCCCTTTCCCTCTCTGTATAACCTGTGCAGCCCAGGGGCTGGAGGCTGCATAGTTTCCATATCTCTCCCTTTTCCATTCTAGAGACTGTTCCCAACAAACCAAGACAGCTACAAGGGCGTCTCCAAAGAAAACAGGCTAACTGGGGGTAGGGGTGAGGTGAGGGGTAAGAGACCCTTAGGGCAGGACCTGAAACAAGTTAGCTTACACATCCACGTGCCCACTTGGGAAAGGAAAATCCACACCCTTTGGAAAGCAGAAAGATTTCTGCCTCTGGGATGAGTCAGTCTGGGAGACGTCTGCAGATCACCATGGAGCAGTTTCCAAGCAGAAATCCCCTCCCATGGGTTTTAACATGGGAGGGGAAAATCTGGCCCAGGTTTAAAAAAAATCCTTTTAAATCCCTTGGAATGTAGTTTTCCTTTCTGTTTTGTCACTTACAATTATAATTACAGGTGTTGCTACTGCTCCATCCATTGTTACACCAGGCTAATACTTTCCATCGCACCCGCTGTTTCCAGTTGCTTGTAACTTTGTCAGACATTTAATTTTTAAGGCTGAAGTCTTCCATGCTCTTTGTTTACCTGAGGTTGATTAGGAAATATCCCCAAAAGATCAGATGCTTTCCAGAACATAAACTAGCAAAAAAGGCAGGTTTCCCCACCCACTCATGAAGATCACTGTGAAGGTTCAGAGCAGGAAGTTGAAATTTGACAGAAAGACAACAGTGAAGCTAGAGAGGTGTGTCGCACCATCTTGTTGATGGTTCTTTTTAATTCAGTTGATGTGGACTTGAGCAAGGTACCAATGCCTGCCGCTCCTGCATGCATGGTTAAGTGTGATCAGTTCTCAGTTACTCTGTTGCTGCAGCAGAGTGTAGCTGGTGGAAAGTCAAGCTCCTGCCACACACATCCCAGGTGCCGGCAAGTCTGGTGCTCTTCAGAAAGGACTGTGTGGGATTCTTGTGCCATATGGGAGAGAGACAGCGTGGCACACACTGTGCCAAAATCTCTTTTAGGCTGATGCTGCGGTCAGCGAGCAGCTCTGCATTCCCAAGTCACCAGGCAGACATGTCTGAACCATCTCATCTGTGTTATTGCCACAACCCTGTCTGTAAACTGGGGAGGATGCATATCACAATAATTTTATCAACCATTGCTGTGGGCACAGCGTGCTGGTATTTTAAACTGCATTGATGCCAACCCTGCCCTGGTCTTCCCTGGTGCACAGTGGGATTACAGGCCTTTTGCACAGTGGAAATATTTGCGACTAGCTCCTTCAGAGGTTTGGCCTTCTGCATGACTGTCCAGGGCTGGCTCCCCTCCTACAGAAAGTGTATTGCTACTGACTGGGTGCACTTTGCAGAGCAAGACATGTAGCAGTAGATATTCCTGAGCAGGGTTTTCATGCTCTCATTTCCCAAATGAACCTGGTGATTAGCGGTTGATCTGTTAAGAGACTTAGCACTCATATTTTCTAAACCTTATTGCTAATATTTCTCACAGAATTCAAGGGTGGGATATGCGCTTCATACTTATTCAGTGGAAGTAAATGGAAACTATAAACAGGGCATAGGACAGTTTGGAAAAGGAACAGAAAACACCAGGCAGACTACAGGCTCATTCTTTGAGGAGCTCTCAATGAAGCCACCAGAGCAGAAACAGCCAGATGAACTCTGGCTCACAGTCCCTCCATAATATTTCCTGAATCATTTTGACCTGACAAAGGACAAAGCATACCAGCAAAGGTGTCACCATCATGCAGCTGCAGCATTTCCACTGGGTTCTAGGAGATCTGTGGATCCCAACATCTAATCTGCTTCCCAGCCTAAGGTATAGACCCAAGAGACAAAGCCCCCCAATCTCTGCTGTGTTCAGGTTGCTTTGTGCCACTGATATGTGGAGGAGGCAGCAAGGCTGAAAAAAAAGCTCAGGTAAAGGGTGTTCTTAATGTTGCTTCTTCATGCATGTATATTTTGATACATCAATCATTTTGAAATAGCATTTAAACAAGCACAAAATAAAAAATTCCCTTTGCAAATGCGAATGCTCCAAACATCTAGGACTGTATGCTCCATTAACGTTCATGGCAATAAAGGCTCATGAGTGCCAGTATTATTGTTGAAAATGAGATCTAAGTCACTTAAATCTTAGAAAGTCTTATGCACAGCTTTCAATTACATGCTTGAATCATTAAAGCATGTACAACAATAACATTATAAATGCGTATAAATATCTACTTAATGGACACACACGTTCACATGTATTTAATTTAATTTTAAGGTGGCTTTTGCAGACTATCTGCTTTCTCTTTTTGTGGCTAGGACTGAGCTAAGACATTGATTTGGAATTTCCTTGTCTTCAGCTTCTTGTAACTTTCTTCTTAAGACAGGTGTTTGCTCACACCTCAAAATTACAGTAGTATTTATCATAGATAGGAAAAATGCACTTTCAGCTACTTCGTAACATTATCCAAGCACTTCTAAAAAATTACTCTGAAAAAAAAAATCTATTCCAAAAAAATGTGCTTCAAAGTGAGGGTATTTTTGGAAGGAAGATATCTGCTGGGAAAACAGTGCTGTTTAACACCCAGGTACATAGATCTATACTCATGAACGGCATTGATTTTAAAGGAACTGCTTGGAGTGGTAGGCTTATACACATACAGGCTGGGACAGTTGGTCATATACAATTTTCTTGCCTCTCAGCACTCACTACAGATGCATTTCTATTGTTTCTTAAGCACTTGCACTGTACTTTATTGGAAAAAAACCCCAGTAATTCATTATACTACTTTTGAAGAGAATAGATTTTAAACTTTTTGAAGCAAAAAGAATTCTTGTTCTGTATTTGACCAGCAGCACCAGCACTACAATCCAGCTCAAAGACTCAGCCTTTATCTTGCAATTATGGTACAAATAAGCTATAGAATAAACCAAGATACACTTGACAGTTGAGATGCAGGTAATTGAATACCAAAGAAAAATGTGATTTTCCAAGAAAGATTTAGATCTTTATACATTTTGAAGTCTTCTCTTGAATCAATATCTAATACGCCACAACACTGATTCATAGTTCAAATGTTACACCTGCTTGTATACTAGACAATTACCATGCCAAGGGAATATTTTTATTTCATTTTGACTCCTGGCCCTGCGCTTGTTCCTGCAGATTGGACCAATTCAAAAGCCAGTGACCTTGGCTAATTTGTGAAGGACAATTAACACTCAAGCAGAAGTGTTCCAAAATCTATCTACTGCTAACTTACCAGAAGAAAGGACAAAGTCATAAAATGCACATTAGGGT